>QKMV01004073.1:0-10598 GCA_003287335.1 Lednia tumana
CTCGTCGAGCTGCGGTGGCGTCGGCGGGGGGGGGTGGGGGAGGGCACTCACTCGGGCACCTCGCACTTGCTGGAAAGGGAACGACATGTTCCACGCTCACGATCGATCAGAACAAGTCACACAATAAGCCCTCGGCGGAATTGCCTTGTGACTTAGTTGCTAAGAGGGTGCAGGGGTGGGGGTGGCGATGGGGGTTGGCGAGAGGGGTTTAGGTGGGGAGAGATGCCAAGGGGGGAGGAGCTGCAGTGACTTGATGCAAATTGATACGTGGCGAGGAATAAAGTTGGACGAATTTACACTTGACGCTTCTCCCGTCGAAGATTCGATTTATCACGTACGGTGGTGATTGTGAGAAGTTCAAATTATTTATTACCTATTTTGTTAAGAGTGAATATCCCCTCGACAGAAATCGATGCCAATGCATTAACATGATGAGCCGCGCAAGAAACCTTGATCAAAACTATTTTTGTGTAACTCTGCTGGCTCAATCGGTGAATGCAGCCTACGATAGTGAACAAGAAAGCTGTAGGCAAAAGGATAAACTAGGTCAATTCGGAAGTACTTTTTTGAAACAAATTGCGTTTTCCTGTTACGGCTATCTAAAAAGACTCAAATTGAGCATTTACGACTGCCGTTTTGGGCAAATTGGGGGCAAAATTAATAAAAACGGCTTTCGAGGGGACCTAGTTTGTTATTTAAAGTAACACTCTCTCGCTGGCTTTATAACACGATTTTCAACGGTAGAGCCAGCAGAGGTACACAAAAATTCGTATCAAGGTTATTTTCCATGGGTGGTTCTCACAAGCCTTTAGAAGAGCAAAGGATAGAATAACACATGCTAACAAGAATGAGAGTTTAGAGTTGAGCAGGTATAAATAATCATGTGTGTAGAGAATGAACCTGGCAAGATTGATTTTATGTGCTCATGCTATTTTGGGCTTCAATCTAACGGTTTTAGTAAAGCTTGGGGTTGTTTTTGTCAACTAACCAATCGAAAGATTATCTACATGCATTCTATAAATTGCTCAGACCCTAGGTTGGAAGATCGCTATCAAATTCAATAAAATCACGAATAAACTCGCGATATTTAATCACCTTCAACCACGAAAAGGCCTGTCTGGCCTCATAGTAAGTCTAGAATTACCTCACCTTTCACCACGATTCAAAAATTATGTTCAGCAATTGAAAGCGTTTTGTTGGAGAGTTTTTCAAACGGTTAAAAGCTTTCACAATTAAAACCAGCTAGTCTGGCAGGAAAACAAACAAAAAGACAAAACGTTCATTCTAGGTTTCAAAGAACTAAAAACTAAAAACCCTGCCCGAAAAAAGTTTCCAATTCATCATCAAACCGCAGTGTTTTCACGAAGCAATTTCCAGCCAAGCCTTTCGTTTACCCTGTACAAGTCTGACGTTTATCGTTCTCTATAGCGAAGCACGCCAAATCAAAACGCGTTTACCAGAAGTCATTAATAATTGATCCAGCCAATCTGAAGTACCTAACCCTTAAAGCTGCAGAACAATAACACACATAGCCGAGCATAAAGAAGAATTGTCGTAAATTGGAGCAATAAACTTTGCTTGCCGGCTCAACGCTATAAAACGGGATCTCCATGATGGGCCGTAGGAAAAGTATTTCCACCATATACGAAGTGTGTGTTAAAAAATAAAAATAACTGGGGTAAATCAAAACGTGAAAAGGGATCTGTGTAAATGTTTTAGGATGGCGTGCCAAAAAAGCTGGCCTGACCAATTACAAATGTCAGCTCGTTTGGGCAAATTGTGCAATGTTATAGGGCCCTTGAGAATGTTCACTGTTCTATAACATTGTAGGAAGGAGTGGTGGTTCGGGATAAAAGTGATGGGAAACAGTGTCGGTAACATTTCGGGCCAGAGTTGCTTTTACTTACGGGTTAGTTTAAGTTAGGTACCAATCAGAGATCAGAGAAGAAATTTCACGTGCACATGCCATCATGTTTCAAACTTGTTATTGGTTTTCATTGTTCAGCTGTTTCAAAAATGGTGAGGCATAAACTGATCTTCTGTTTTACTAACAGGAAAATGCATACATTTCAGCGATATTTCTCTGAATTTATCAGCCAGTTTCTCGAACAGTGTTACTGTGAAGACTATTCCATACTTAACTTGCAAATTTTAAATTTTACTATTAATTTCCTGTAGCATTACCAATACCGTTGTGAAACTTTTTTTTACTAGTGCTTAGTTGAGAAAAAAAGTCTGAAAATGATGTACTGCGTGATCTCTTTTTGATCTCAAGTAAAGCTAGTCAACTTTGAGTGGTTTCTTTTCGATTTAAAAAAGGGCGAGACAAATTTTGAGTGGCCTCTTTTTCGATCTAAACAAGGAAGGTCAAATTTCAAGTGGTCTCTTATTGAATTTAAGAAACGTGGTCAAATTTTGAGTGGTCACTTTTAGTCGAAAAGGGTGGGCCAACTTAAGTAGTCTCTTTTTGATTTCAAAAAAAACGAGTCAAATTTTAAGTGATATCTTCTAATTTGAAAACGGTGGGCCAAACTTAAGCGGTCTTAATTTGAATTCAAAAACCGTCAGTGAAATTGTACCTCGACGACTCTCTCCTTACCCTGGACTCCACCACTGGATTCCAAGAGTGGTCTGACTGGATCAGGACAGGGAGTCTCTTGTAACGCTAGCTTGTATTGGCGCCTTGCCAATGGCCTCAATTACCACCAGTTTCCCGGTGTGGTTGCTTGGCCGGGGAACTCTGCACAACGCGTTTTCCGAGGTTTCACCTACCCCCCCCCCCACATCACTAGTTCCATCGTCCTTACAGCTAACGATGCCGCTAATGAAGTTGCCCCGACAATGGGGGGTTTGTGTTCGCTCTGCTTATTAAAAGTAATTTCAACGGGTAATTTTGGGTAATAAATGGAATAATTTAAAGCATGTTATGTAAAATGGCGACTGTGGTTATCGCTCACTTTCGGGATTCTGATTATTCTAATGGATCGTTTGGGTGTAGGATGGCTTTGGTTATTGTGTTTTCATTTGTTCTTATTACGCAACTTGGTCAGGCATTTGATGTTGTAATGGAACCGCAAGCGTCGGCGAAACTTTGAACCGTAACACAGCCAAGTGAGTTTGTGTTGTTGTTGTCAAATTTGCATGGACGATCTGTAACGTTTTTAAGATTAAGTTAATTTACGAAGAGAATCGAAACAAGTAAATGTAGAACCGAGTATGAGATGTGGAACAAAGACCTCTCGACAGTTTATCGTTTGCTCTGTACCACTGAGGTATCCAGGCAAACTAACTCTCGCTTTATTAAATTCTTAAGACTTGTGTCTTTTGCCTAATCTCAGCACTAGTTTCCAAAACAAACTGTTCTTAAATTTGTTTAACTACTGAGAACTTCTAACAAACAAACTTCCAACGTTTCGCTAACAATACCGAAAGCTTCTTCGGGGCAAGTCCGAACCTGCCAGACTTGCCCTGAAGAAGCTTTTGGGACAGTTAGCGAAACGTTGGCAGTTTTTTTGTTGGAAGTTATCAGCAGTTAAACCCATTTACTAACAGTTTTTTTGATAACTCTCGCTTTACTTTAATTTCTTTCAGACGCGTGTTCATCTTTAAGCCTCAATATCTAGTTTAAAAAAAATATTTTTACCGTTTCAAATTCATAGGTATTGTGTTACCAAACTTTAGGCTATCGACTGCATATTTTCTGTTGTACCTACAAACTAATAGAAACTTTGTTCCGTTTTGAGTTAATTTAAACTAGGAAACAAAACTGCGTGACGCTGGTTCGTTAAATTCCAGCTAGTACATTCTTTATTCGCTAGCAAAACTAATTAAAAATTTTCCTCAGACAGAATTTCAGTTTTCAATGGCAACAAAAACTTCAACATTTCTTTGAGGTAAATATTGTGAGCCATCTTTAAAAACTTCAAGACCCTTGCGTTTTCAATGTTTGGTATTCAAGCTTTCTAATTAGATTTTTTCAAAGAGTTACGTGAACGAACCAAGGTTTTTTCGTCAAAGTTTCAGTGGTGGATAAGCATAATGCCTTTAGATTACGTTATTTATTGTAGAAGTCATTAATTTCCACAACACGTGCACCAACATACCAGAGTTGCCTTTAGGGTAATTGACTTCCTACGCATTTTTGGCATTGCGTATTTTTTGCAACACACCGGTACTATTTATCTTGTAGGATTCCATTTTTTCAAAGCGAAAAATCTTCGATTAAAGTCCTTTTTCTCAGGGAACCGCAGGCTTCCAAGTTCGTTAACCTATAATTCAACTGTCAGTCCAGCCTGTCATTTTAGCGGCCATTCTGCGAGCATGTCTACTGCAAATAAATATCAATTTAGCTTCCAAAATGTGTAGCTGCTCGGGAACTCGAACCCTGGACTCCGGATTTGGCGTGCGTTGCTCCAGACCATTAAGCTAACCAAACGTAACATCTCTGAAGTGAAATTAACGTACAGTCTTGTTACCATATGGCTTCCAAGGCCTAAACGGCCATGTTTGAAGCTTGCTATACAGTCTTGTTACCATGGCTTCCAAGGCCTAAACGGCCATGTTTGAAGCTTGCTATACAGACTTGTCGCTATGGTTTCCAAGGCCTAAAAAGTCATATTTGAAGCTTGCTGTACAGTCTTGTTAGTATAAGGTTTTCAAGGCCTAAAAAGCCAGATTTGAAGCTTGCTGTACAATCTTGTTAGCACAAGGTTTTCAAGGCCTAAATGGCCATATTTGAAGCTTGCTGTACAATCTTGTTAGCATAAGGTTTTCAAGGCCTAAAAAGCCATATTTGAAGCTTGCTGTACAATCTTGTTAGCATAAGGTTTTCAAGGCCTAAAAAGTCATATTTGAAGCTTGCTGTACAATCTTGTTAGCACAAGGTTTTCAAGGCCTAAAAAGCCATATTTGAAGCTTGCTGTACAATCTTGTTAGCACAAGGTGTTCAAGACCTAAATGGCCATATTTGAAGCTTGCTGTACAATCTTGTTAGCTTAAGGTTTTCAAGGCCTAAAAAGCCATATTTGAAGCTTGCTGTACAATCTTGTTAGCACAAGGTGTTCAAGGCCTAAATGGCCATATTTAAAGTTTTGTGTAGCAAAAGTACACTCTTGTTAGCACAAGGTTTTCAAGGCCTAAATGGCCATGTTTAAAGCTTTGTGTAGCAAAAGTACACTCTTGTTAGCACAAGGTTTCCAAGGCCTAAATGGCCATTTTTGAAGCTTTGTGTAGCAAAAGTACACTCTTGTTAGCACAAGGTTTCCAAGGCCTAAATGGCCATGTTTGAAGCTTTGTGTAGCAAAAGTACACTCTTGTTAGCACAAGGTTTCCAAGGCCTAAATGGCCATGTTTAAAGCTTTGTGTAGCAAAAGTACACTCTTGTTAGCACAAGGTTTCCAAGGCCTAAATGGTCATATTTAAAGCTTTGTGTAGCAAAAGTACACTCTTGTTAGCACAAGGTTTTCAATGCCTAAATGGCCATGTTTGAAGCTTTGTGCAGCAAAAGTACACTGCCCGAAACATGCTCAACATAAGTTCTAAATCTGCACTTAGTTTTTAATTTTTCACGCTCAAAAAAACGAGAAATATAATTTTTTGAATAATTGGTCACAATAAACACAATAAATATTTTCAAAAAACCTGTCAGTAAATGGGTTTAACTACTACAAACTTCTAACAATCAAACTGCCAACGTTTCGCTGACTATACTGAAAGCTTCTTCGGGGAAAAACCGGCAAGTTCGGACTTGCCCCGAAGAAGCTTTCAATTTAGTAAGCGAAACGTTGGCAGTTTGTTTGCTAGAAGTTTTCAGCAGCTTAACCCATTTACTGACAGTTTTTTTGAAAACTGGTGTTGAAATTTGGCAGAAGACATACGTCTCAAGAATCTAATGAGAACACAGTGTTTTTTTTCTAACTAGTGCTTAGACTAGGAAGTGAATAGAATGGTCGATTCACGGCGCGCTATGAACGACGCTAAAGACAGTGCGGATCTCACTTGACACTACAAACATCAAGACAGCTAGCATCGCACAGATAGAATTCGACGAGCTGGTCGATCGCGAGCAAATCGGGCGCCGCGGCGCTCGTGACGTCGACCTCGGCGGCGTCGTCGTCGCGACGTCGATACCTGAGCAGACCACTCGAGCGTCGGCCCGGACTCGAGATGTGCTCGCCGCTCGACGGCTGTCACGTTGACTCCAGCCGGCGACATGTGGGGGCGTTTAGTGGCCTCCACAATGCCGGGCCGACGAAATAATTGGCTCGTTATTTGCGAATTGTTGCGTGTAGATTTATTTTTTATTTGGCGCGTTTATTGTAAGCTGGCAGGTGTTACGCTTACTCGCTGAGTGGTGCGAAGGCTGAATGTACCCCGAAAGTTCTGGGAAGGATCTATGGCTCAAGATTTTAGGAACTAGAGAGATCTATTGGACTTATTAATTTTGTCTACCTGCTCATCTCACTAATTCAGTTTTAAAATCATTTTAAAAAATCAACTATCAGATTCTTAAACTATTTAGACTCATGTCCCTCTCCTATATCTATTCTCATGTGGAAAAGTTTTAGATGGACAAGGATAACAAATTTACTTGTTCCCTGCTCAGCTCAGTGGTAGAGCAATTGCCATGTTAGCAAAGAGTCGGGGGTTCGAGTCCTCGAGTAAGCAGTTATTTTTGAAGTGATTTTAATATTTAAAAAAAAAGTTTTTGTGGTTTTAGTGAATAGTTTTTTTAAATTATAAGACTACCTAGACTTAAGACTCAGGTGTATCTCGAAGTGTCAGCACTAGTTTACAAAAAAAAAATGAAGAATGGGTTGGAATTTTAAGGAATTCATTTTGCAAATTATTTTTTTAAAACAAGTCCATTACCTACCAGCAATTCAGTTTGCCTTTTTGAAACGCTGCAAAGATGGTGGAATGCTGAGGAATGAAACTGTGACTCACTTAACGGTGTTCTGTTAAAGTATGTGCGCCGTGCGAGCACGCGTAAGGTAACACAAAACTTTGTCCGACCCTTGAGAAAGGGTCGCTTCCCATGCAGTGCTTCTGTGGCGATTGAACTTGTCAGTTTGAGCGACAAGAGGAGACAAAAGGACCGACAGTCTTCTTACATCCGAACTAAACGACAAATGTTTTTGCAGGAAAAATGTGCATCTGCTAGCGAATTTCCTTTTCGAAGCTCTTTTTGGAAACTCAACTACCTGAAAGCCAGCCCGTCGAAGACAAAAGAAGGTTCAGGGGTGGCTAAAATGAGGTCTGCGTCTGAATAAAATAACCATCTTGGTGACGACTTGAAATAAATTAACTGTAGGTCCAGCTAGGTGAAGTCATTAACTTTAAGCAAAGTAACAAGGTCGTTCGACTTCCGGTTTCCGAGCAAAGCGTGGACAAACAAACAAACAAACGTGTAAAATTATAAAGAAATAGTATTTTCGATGTTGAAATTTACCAAGAAAATCATGTTAAATTCGTTTCGATTTTTTGCTATTTTTTAAGCCTCCCCGTACAGAGTTTAAGTTTGGGTTACCTACTAAGAAAATTTGCAAAAGATGTGCAACTTCTTTCACTATTTTCAAATAGATATGTGATGGTGTGAAACGTTTACATTTCATCGTTACAAAAAAACAAGCATACCTTTTGATCAATAACTGAATTCAAATCAAAATCAATCTGTCATTAATTATATTCCACGATTTTCGTTCTTAAACGCCTTGTATAACTAAATGGATATTCATTTCGGCGTTTGTCAATAATGGCCATCAGCAAAATTTCACAGGCATTTACAGTGTTTTCGATGATTGATGAAAAGTCAACCAGACGCTCGATCCACCGTCTGAAGTCGCACAAAAGAAGTCTTCGCTAGGCTCCGTTCCTTTATTCCATTGCCTTTCCCCCAGTTTCAATATCTGTCAACTGACTTGCGCTCTGTTTTCGATCCTTTGACGCTATTTAGTTGGCAGGCTTCCACGAAACCTTCCAGCCGGCAACTCTGAGAAAAGTTCCTTGTCAACAGGAATAAGTCAGAGAAGACCTGGATTTTGAACCAAGACCGTGTAGGCGGCTAGCATCGATTCTCATTTTAATAACAAGTTTCAAAAGACTCTACATTTCTATACTACGTCGTTTAAGTATGTGAATTCTGTGTGGTGTGAATTTTGTTTAAAAATGTCTGGCTTAACGGTCAGGCGAGAAGAGGACTCACTCACTATCGCGTCATCGCATATACCAACTGAGCTATATTATACGCAGTCACGTGGTTTGACAATTTTTTTAGACAGCCGGAATACCATTATAATTCACATCACATTTACATACTGCATGGTTAAATAATTTTCAAAAAATACATCTGATACGACTCAGTGTAGGTTTTGTATTTTAAGTCTTACGTTGGACGAATTTTAAAGCTGGAAAGGACTTCTAGACTTTAAAATCTACTTTGTGAATGCAATGTTGAACATTTACAGATCCATTCGGGTATTGAATTGAAAGGAAATATTCCTCACTCTGATCCGGTCTGTGTTGGTTTGGTTGTTTAAGCAGCTTGCGATCTCAGAAACGTTGGGTTTGAAACTAGGACAGGGGAAAATAATTATTTTTGATTTTGAAGCGGAAAATGGGTAGTAACAACGGGTTTCAGAGAGGTGTAAAAATGTTTAACGAATAACCAAATAAAATTACAGATATAAATGACCATATTGCGTTTAGAAACGAAATATTGAAATTTTCATTGGTTCAGTACTGTAGTTTTTTGTTATTTTTAATATACTGCAGTATTTTCTTATTTTGATGGGTGAAAGTTGAATGTGTTCTGATTTTTAAAGGCGTGTGTTTGATTCTGAATGATTGTTTTATACATTTTTTTTACGTAACAGGTAGCTTTTACGCTAAAATAAATATTCCTCGAAAGAAAATCGCAATTCAGCTTTTTCCTTCCGCTGAAGTACCGTTGATGAGTTGCAAATCAAGCCACGGGACCAGAACTTTGTTTGCCCAGCTGCCTCGCTAACCAAACGCTTATACCGTCCACCAATTCCAGACAAACCCATTCCGTCTGGAAGGGTCGACAACGACCCTCTACGGGTTGGAACAATGACCCCGAATGACCCTAAATGCCCCCCAAATGTACACAGCCCAGTAGCTTCAGTGCCATCAGCTGTACTCACATAAACACCAAGGTATCAAGCAGGATAGCATACACCTAGCGTCTTTGAGCCGATCAGTTTCACGTGGGCGACTTCAAAACTGGACACATAACTATCACAAAATCTGTCCCAGCGTACGGGTTGTTAGGCAAAAAACCGGAATGTTCTTTGGTGAAAGAGCTCCGATTCAATTTCACATTGCAATAGAATTCTTGGTCCCGCGTACTTCTGTCAAAGTTTTTCTTTTTCTTTTTCTCTTTTGCACTAAAGAAAAGTTGCCGTATTCAGATCCGGCAATCAATACATCATCTCTTGTGTGGGGTTGGGTTGGAGGGCTGGAGGAAGGGGTGCAATATTGGACACACAGGTCCGAGGAGGGCATGTGACGTCATTATAGATGGGAATCTGGACACAAAAAAGATTTGTCCGAAGGGAAGGAAAAAAATTGAAAACACATCAGTTCCGTTTATCATGGACATGGAGAATATTTTGAAAAATGATGTATCTGTTTCATTTCTCAAGAAACTAAACTTGAAAAAGAATTTGGAAGAATGACACAAGCAATACTTTACAAATCACTTTAGCTTAACGATTTAGAACCGCCGCCAGGATTTAAATGCAAAGTGAAAGGTAAATAGCTTATTTAATGATTAATTAAATTCTTTAAGCCCTTGTCTATCACTTAATGTAGCCACTAATCTCAGCTTTCTGCCACTGAAAATACTAATAAAAGTGATTGACGATACGTTGGGTAGTTAAAGTGGATATCAAAGCATACAAACCTAGGTTTTAATCAGTTGTTTTGTAAGCTTATTACATTTTTGTGTAAAAGTGTTTTTGCAATGTTTGAACTGAAGGCAGAAGCCGGCAAAAGGTTTGGAGAACAAAACTTTTTTCTGAGCAAGACTTTAAATGCAACGTGTACGCAACTATACATGCATTGATGTTCCTCACAATTAGCTCAAGCTTGTCTGCGGATTAAAATTTGTAATTGCTTTAACACATGATACTGCTGCTGCTTTCCACGCTTGCCATATAGCTTGCTACATTCTGTTTTCCACAGAGACGACAGGAGTGAAAAATCAAAGCCTTTACTAGTTCAACAATAGGAGGTAATTAGAAAAATCTGATTTACCAACAGGGTAATCTCGAAGCTTTGCAAACTATTCAGAAGCTATTTCCTCTGAAAAATTAAACAGCATAAAAAAAAACTGTTTACTCAACTAAGTAAGACTGCTAAGAGGTTCACTAATAAATTCCCAACGTTTCGCGAAATGTTCTATTAGCATAATCAGGGGCTTCTACAGATTGTTTGAAAGCTAGTGCTAAGCATAACATGTAGACATCTATCTAAAGAAATTTAAGTAAACATCATAGTTAACGAAGCGTGTTCTACTCCTAAGGGGAAAAAAAGCTTTTGCATATTTTTTGAAATGTCGGGAAATTTTTAATTTT
>QKMV01004074.1:0-10595 GCA_003287335.1 Lednia tumana
ACCCAGTTATTAACAGTTTTTTTTAAAACTATAGTGCTGAAATTAGTCAGGAGATATGAGTCTCAAAAAAGTAATGCGGTAGGTGTTTGTGACGCCAAACAAATGAAAATTTATTTCAATGGAGTGTAGCTGGGAAACCTGCGGGACGTAAAGCATTTTCCGATCGATGCTAATCTCACGGTCTGCAAATCCAAATCGGATACCAGAACCCAGTAAATTGCTTGCTGGGATGTGAGATTCAACTCTTTTCTTATTGCCTGTGTTACCTAAGAGGATATTAACATATGAAAACACTTGAATAAATATAGGTCAACGAGTATAGAGATCCAAAATTTGCCGCATACCTCATAGGTTGCCGTAAATTCGCAAATAAATTAGATAGAGATGGTGCACAGTCGCACCGCACCGTTATCCAGTTGTCACAATTTAAGTTCACCAGTCAGTGCAATGTGTTACCAGGGGTGAATTCATGGGGAGGAAAACTTGTTTTCTCACAGAATTTTTGTTTTTGTTGTGGCTCGACTTTGCGCTGGGGATTGGACGGCATCCAAGTATTGCACACCAGTTTAAGTAAATCGCGATTTCAATTTACCACTACTTATTCATCTAGCTACTAAGGGGATGGAGATATCCATTAGACGATAGGCTGGCTTCCATTAGCACTAATTACATTATCTGAACACTAAATACACGAAACTGAACAGTTATGCATTCTTACTGCTATTTGAACGACTTGTACGAAGTTTGAGAGCATCGATATACTATTGAGCGAGACGTAATGTGTATAAATGTTTCTCCTCACTCGAGCTAAAACAAAGTTGGTATACCGAAGAATGTTCCAACAAAGAGACTGTAATAATAACACTGAATCGTATCGAAGCCGGACGAAGCATTAAAAAATTGGACTCAGCGCTATCGTAAATGAATATAAGAGAGTCAATCGGTGTTCTTAGTGGGATGAAGGTGCATTGTGGGAAAGTCATTGTCTAGCTAGCACAAGGCAGGGAACTTCATTTTCTTTAATGTATAGAGAAATAGCTTAGCGCCCACCCGATGGGCAAGAAGTATGTTTCGGCTTCGCCAACAACATTCAGCTTCGCCAAGAAATTTGTTCTTCGCCTTGCACTTTCAACTTTGTCATTCCGCGCTTCACATTTTAATTTGCGCTGCACTTCTTAAATTTGGGTTCCATGTTTGAATTTGGGAATTTCTTTTACATGGTTCAACCCAGTGGGCTTTGCCTAAAAACTTGGGCTTTGGTTTGTTTGGGCTTAGCTCTTTTGGGCTTCGCTCTTGCTTGGGCTTGTAAGTTCAGCTCTTATAAGCAGTGGAAACGTAATTTTTTTAGAATTAACCTCTTTTATCCTGATGGGCTTCACTAAAGATTGTAGTATATATATAAGCCCTGGCTTCACCTTAAAAATGTGGCCATATCGCCTTGACATTTGGGCTTAGCTCTGGTGTGGGCTTAGCTCTCTTAAACAGCGCCAACGTAGTTTTTATTCATGAAATTCCTTTATTTTACCCGATGGGTCGGCCCACGTTTCGAGTTCCACGGATTTTTGCTTTTTATCAAAGCGTTTTAATTTTAACAGCGTCTAAAAAGTTGTTTTTTATAGTTTGACCAGTAGAATGGCTCCGCCATCTATAAGAATCAGTCAGTAACAAATACCTTGTTTCAACCCAGCCTGAAATTTCAGAAATTTTTTGATTGCCCCACCATTTCAGACGAGAATGAAGGTAAAGAACCTCAATTTTACCAAAAACCTCCCAAAAAATTGGCTCATTTTTGGTCGTGTGGGGTCGAGACTCCGACGTTGCATATATTTGGAAATTTTTTGGCAAAGATAAACAATGTAAAACATGCTACTCAAACGGAGTGGATAAGTATAGGTATGACACATTTCGTGTTGAAAACATACTGGCAGGAGCCATTATTATAGAGGAATATTAATTATTATATTCAAGACAAACTCTGCTAATAATCTATTTCAAAATTTTACCCAGGCCATCCCCGAGCTTCTGTAATATAACGTGGAATAAATTACCTCAATGGGCGCTCTTTCGTTCTAATAGAGTTTATCCCATCGCATTTTGTACCTTCTTCACAAGATTTACGAATTAGAGTTAGCATTTCCTCGAAGTAAACGAATCCTGTCTCTCGAAAGTAAGGTTACAAAGGTTTGTTCTTCTCACTTCGTACGGTGGCGAATGTGAACTAACTGAATTCCGGCTAAATCTAACGTTTCCTCTCTTCTTTCCGACGCCTAGATCGGCTGGTGGGCGAGCGGGCGGGTGGGCGGGCAGGCGGCGTCGGCGTCGAGGGAGAATGGAGGACCACGCCATGCGAGCATTCCGCACGAGGTGTTGAGTTCTCGCGGTGAGTGATTACAGGACGGAGAATGTCTAAAGTCTGTAACAATAGTCTTCACTGCAGCACCCAAGTAAAACCTCACCCACCACGCAGTAAACCATGGAGTGTTTTTAGTGAAGATTAATTGCGTCTTTTTGGTGCATAGTTACAATAATTAGATCTTATATATGCGAATGGAATGAGCAGTGGAGCAGATTTACAAAAAAGTCTGTTACTAACGAAGCGTAATTAACTTTAAGTGCTCCGGCTACTTGGGTAATAGTGTTGATAAGGAAATATAATGAAACTGGGAAAATGTGTATCAATAAAATACACCCACAACAAAGCGCACAGTAATGAACTTGTACATGTGCAAGAGAGAAAACAAGGAGGAGAAGTGGGACGTGGGAGGTACACTATACATCTAGTCAAGTATAATGTGAGCAATCAGCGTTGTGATCCTTATACCTACACTAGCGGGTGCCTTTTATTTTGAAAAGATCAGTCGTTTCGCCAGAACTCGTTCGGCCTGGGGCACGACGACATCCAGGCAACTCGTTTCTTGAAGCCCAGGCGTTCATGGACGAAAGCTTGAGAAAATGTTTTAGCTTTATGAACGTTTTGGTTTCTGAATGCTTGACTTCCGCTGACCACAGAAGAACTTGAATGAGTTGCTTGGACAATTAAGGGAAATGTAAGAACATAGTTGTCAGAGCCAATCGGGAAAGCATACTATTTTCATTATTGTAAGCGGGTAGCTGAACAGCATGGTGCTATCATTGAATCCTGAAGGATCTGGATGTGGATCTAGAAACTATTATGTTACGTTTCAGCAATGTTGTTCCTCTCTTAGTTCAATACAGAATGAATGTCCTCCCTGGCCGTACCACCGTACCAGTCCTGCGTATCAAGCCCACTACCCTCGATATTTTTAACATTACTCATACAACTGTTGTTTTACTCACAAAGTTACATTTTGTAGCCCATGCTAGCTGGATCGATGACAGATTGAAAATGTTTCTCTTGGAGTTGAAACCGTATAACTCATCCACTCTTTGGTGCTGGTACCGCCTGGAGAGACGCAGAAATTGCCTGCTATTTATGTGTAAAGTTGTATTTTACGTTGCTTGACTATCAAATTGTTTCACCATGGAGTTATAGGATACGAATGGAGTGTTAAATTATAACTTTGTGACGATGGTATAATATTATAAGTTGGTGATCTGTTTCCCATGTTAGACTGCTAATGACTCGGATCGTATCACCACCGTTCGAATTCATTTCATCTTGATCTGCAGGAAAATAGGCATTAGTGGCGGATCTTCAAATGTAGGACCTGACAATCAACTAACTTCATACGCTCACGGAAACCCGTCTTTTTTCACAGATGATTATCTTACAAAGAAAATATTGTCGTTCAGAGAATGTTTAATTTGGAGGCCTACAGATGCGCTAAGCTTGTGCCGCAAACCCACAAGACGAATCAGCTTGGGCATATTTTATCTACGCATTGCCATTCGTTTGGCCATCCAAATAACCACATGCCGACCACTTGCTGATTGCTTCTCGTTGTCTCGTGACTTCACATGGGCAGTACATCTGCAGTTGTCACTTGTCACACGGTCTATACACCGGGGTTGTCATTTTGTATACTTTTTAAACTAAAAGCATTGGCAATGTCGAGTAGTTTTGTGTTTAGGATTCTATTCCATGAGATTACATTTTTGTTCATCAAATTATTAAATCCATAACTCAGTTGTTAAGTGATATCCGGCAGCCAGCATGAAGCCCAAGCCTCCCAAGTAGAAGTCCGTTACGCCATGCAAATGGCAACCCACTTCGGTGAGTAATTCATACAATTTCTGCAACGAAATACTGTGTAAAAATAAATTCCACTCTACAACTGACAAGCGAACAATCCTGCTCGCAAGTCGCCTGGCACCGATTTATCTTTTGCGAAAAAATATAATATGCGCTGCAACAGCAAGTATTGTGCCATTGGTTAATCCCTTACCTACACATGTGGTCGTATACGGTTTGTCGTGTGACCTAGCTTTTTGGTGATATTAATATAATGATTTGCATTTGTGCTGTACCACAAACCAACAAGAACTTTAGTGTACATCCATTACTCATCAAGATTTCTATTGTATTACCAAAATCACCGAAGGTTGGTGGGTCTGACTAACCTTGTATAACGTCAATTAATTTAGATTTCACTTCGTCGATTTCCAAGACAAAGAATTTCCTCCGATTTGCATATACGTGGGGGAGTGCAAAGAATGCAAATCTTGGTTCAAATACAGGAAGACGCGAGAAAGTTTCACTAAGAGCTTTTAGAAGTAAAAAATCCCATGCAAAACCTCGCACCGCATGGAAAATATACTTAAAACTTGATTGGGGGGTCTGAGGTGACAAATTTCACTCAACTAAGTGAATTAATAAACTCGTGTTATTATACAGCTGCACGTAAAGCAGTAAATTGAATTCAGACAAGTTTAATAGCATTTACATCTATATTGATAAGGGACCGCCATTAAGCTATGGGGTATTCAGTTAGACATGGTTAGACCACAGATCTAGAGGAACGTTAGTGGGCTGCTGCTTCCTCATTCCTACATTTGAGTGCTCAATATATACTCCATCGATGGCAAGCTCTTTCTTCTAGTTTAGAGGAGCTAATTATCACATGAATGAAGAAGAGAATTCTAAGGCTCTGCATTAAACTATGCAAGGATAAGACAATTATCTGCGAATGTCTACAAGAAAGTTCATAATTCATTTAAAAACGCGTGGAAGTTTTACTTATAGCTTTAGTTGAGCTCAGGTTTGAGCAAGTGTTAGACGAGTTCGTAACTAGAGTTTTCGTTCACACAGCTAGAGTGTAAAAGTAAAACCTAGCATAAAACCTCGCGCAAAATTTGGAATACTTCGTCCGTAAATAAGGAGGGGGTTTTACCTCGAATATTTATTAAGCTATCACATATACATTTGGCTTATTGACGGTTTTTAAATGGTAACCGAGCAATGTGTGAATTGTTATATTTTTAAGACTCATGTCTTCTGTCTAATTTCAGTACTAGTTTTCAAAAATAACCGTATTGAAAGCTTCCTCGGGACAATCGCCCCACTTTCAATATAGTGAGCGAAACGTTGGCAGTTTGTTTGTTAGAAGTTTTCAACAGTGTACCTAGCCCATTTACTAACAGTTTTTTTGAAAATGTGTGAATTGCACCGACAATCGCCCCGAGGACGCTTTCAACATAGTTAGCGAAACGTTGGCAGTTTGTTTGTTAGAAGTTTTCAGCAGTTTCACCCATTTACTAACAGTTTTTTTGAATGTGTGAATTGTTTTTAAAATGTTTCGTGAAAATTTGGAGGTAACGACAGGAACAAATGAGTGAGCATTATTTGGCGTTCCACTGGCGGTGCGTATACCTTACATCTGCTTTGGCGAACTCTGTGGTATTCTAGGCAAATTTCTCAACGTCAACGCAAACGACGTCTTTGGGTTATTAATAGCCATTTCGCTCTCATAAAGATGAGACAAAAAAGTTCTTTGACAGTTAAGAGCTTCAATAACCTATTTTTTCACCTCGGGCTGCATTGAAGAGTACTTCATACGAATTGTTTCGTCTCCATGTGTTAGGATAGCGCGTTGTATAGTTTTGAACTAGAAGTAGACATATATTCAGGTAATTTTAGAGAAACATTCTTGGTATATCTGTCAAACAGTTTTAACGCCTGATTATGAAGATTCTTGTAATGAAAATGCTTCATACACGTTTAGAAGAAAGAGACCGCGATATTTTGAAGGGATAAGAGTAGGAGAACAAAGCTCATATAAAAACGCGCAGTTTTTTGCCACGATAAAATTAATTGAACCTTCCAATCAAACTTAAGAGAAAATGGCTCCATCTGAATATAAAATTTAAAACAGAAGCCTCTGGTGCTCCAAATTGTTGATAGTTAAACCGTACAATTCAGAACGAGACGCTCCTATTCAAAAGGGGATTCTGATTTGGTGCGGTGAACATGATAATATGAGTTATCTTTGAAGTCGTACGGCACCATTTTGAGAACGGTTTCAACACTTAGATACTAATTAATAATAACGTTATTAATTATAATCAAGATCCTCCAGGCAATTAGCTACTTGAGATTGAAGCTCTGTGAGAGGTCTATACTCTGGACATGTTTGAATAATGGGGCCGAGCAAAACTCGAGAGAAGCAACCCGGCTTGACTCGCCATCTTCATGGCATGCAAAGTGGTAAAGTGATATGTGGAAAAACGTTGATGGTAAATGTTGTTGTCTTAAGTTTTCTGAAAGATGGTGATGTTTTTGTCGCCACAGAAACGAACTGCGATCACTAAAAACGCCGTGGTGTGACTTAGGAACCTGTAGCACTCAGACTTTAGGAATACTTGCCCACAATTTATCATTCGTCTTAGTCAGAAAGAAATAAAAAAACTGTAAGAGGCTTTTACCCCAACCTAAAACAGTCAAAAAGAGTATGGTATTTTTTGTTGTTGCTTGCCATTACAACCCTTTGGGGCAAGGCGTAGGTCATCTTAATTGAATTAAGGCGACAGTAGCCCAGATAGAGAATTCTTTCTCATTCCTACTGGATTGTAGGAACTAGCCGCACTGGTGGGCTAACCAGCAAACTTCTAACGCACGCAAGATCCCATGTAGTGGCAAAGCCAGTAAATTCTTTGCGGTTGTCAAGCATTTTTGAAGGAATTGTGCTCTCTAAAGCGAGCATTACGGGCCGCTTTTAGCGGATTTTGCACAGCATTTATACAATAGGGATGATTCGTAAATACAAAGGGAATAAAAACAATCTTTGCTGATGCTGAAACAACGGGTTGGAAAGTATGTTTCGCGCTCTTTCTGTGGGTTGCTATATTTCGAAAGAAAGAAATTCTCTTTCATGGCCTGTTTCTATATTAAAACCCATGCTTTATTCCTTTGTTTGATGTACTTATTGAATAAAGCATTTTAGTTCACCATTTGACCAAAGGTGATCACAAAGTATGAAAATTTTCGAAACCATTTGTTTAGTGCGTATCCGTTCTTTACATCGTCCGTCCGAATTTGAATTACCAAACGAATCCTCGGCAGTTATGTATTTTCATGACATCTATTTTAGAATTGGGAGTCGTGAAGCAGTTGTGAGATATCAATAAAAATAACCGCAATATATTCTAAATATAATTCCGGCAACGTTAATATGCCTACCATTTTGTAATAACCAGCAGTGGCACCCACACTACAGCGCACTGGTTCATTAGCAGATGTTCATCTTACTTGGCAACGCACTTGAAAACGGAAGCTACACATCCTCTTTGGATGAGTGGCAGACAGACGGGCACGCAATTTGCGACTAATTAGGGGGCATAACATGCCCCAAAAATAAATATCACTAAACACTGCAAACATTTAAAAACAACATCGCAGAAATGAAAAGTCTATACAAACAGCGGCCTCATTACACAACTTGGCTCGGACAATTTGGACAAAATGCTAAGCCCCGTACAGCTTGAGCCTTCCAAATTAGATCTTACGATGCACGCAACAACAAAACGTAGCATTAATCTCATTTGCGCTGGCAGGTGACACGAACAAACGCCTTCCGCACAGATGCGTCTCCGGAGCATAACATTTTAACGTGATGCATGTGTTTTTCGTTCGACATACGCCCGGCGTGGACGCAAAGAAGAGACAAATATCGGAGTTTTATTAAGAAATGCCGTGGAGAGAAGAGCAAAGTTTGACAGGTATAGAGAGAATGTGTGCAACATATCGTTTCGCCTTTGAGAAACATGGCTGTGACGTGATAAATGGTCTCTGGCTTGAAACTGGAGCACCCAACTCTGAACTATCTCATCAGAAACTATGTATGAGTGAGGAAAGACATGGGTTGGCTTCACCCCACTCTTTCCTTGCGGTTTGCACCCTATATCCGATTTAATTAATTGATAATGGAGTTTGGATAATGAATCAATTTATATACTACACGATTTAAATTGACTTATAAATTGACTTGTGTGTATTTAGCAGAGGTTTCGATTGGTTCCGTGTGTATAGCACGAGAATTTTTTACATTTGATGTAGAATAGACGCAGGCAACATGGTAACGTTCTTCTTTGAACATAAAAATATAATTTTTGTTATGTGTCTAAAGGTTTCAGCCTGTGAAACCGCTTCAGCGCTTATAACTTGTAAATAGCAATTGATTAAAAAAAACTGTTAAGCAGATTTCCCAGCTGTTGTACTTTTGTCAACAGCGAACTCATTCTATTTTGTTTACATTTTCCATTCTTTCCATGTTCAGAAACGAACTATATCACTCATGAAGAAGGTTGACATGAAGCTCGATATCCTTTGCCGAGTGTGCATTTCTTGTTAAGATTTTCTGCCACGAAATTCTGCGATTTTTGTTGCGAACTTTTAAACATTTGACGTGCACTAGTACCTATACATAGTGACGTTCGTTTTCGAAAATAAAAATGTCATATTTCAAATGCATTTGAAGGTTTGTTTCTGAATACAATCCCCACACTCAACCGCTTGTAACTTGAGTTTTAAATCGTGATTGATTAAAAACTTTGTTAAACTTATTTCCCCGTTGGACTTTTAGCAACAGTGAACTCATTTCCCTTTGTTTACATTTGCCATTCTTTCTATATTCAGATATCACCCACTCATCTACTCATGAAGATGGTTGACACAGAGCTCGATATCCATAGCTGAGTTCGCATTACCTGCTAATTATTTCCTCGTCATCGTCGCTGCGGTTGGTACGGATTGCTTGCAGTGCCGACTGCACATTCATGTGCATTGCACGAGTACCCGAGTACCAACACGAGAGCAGTGGATAGACGACTCGTGAATGATTTCCACATGATGAAAGCGTGCCTTTTGGGGCATCGCACAGGAAAATCATGTTATTTGTAATCTTCCTGTTAGGGAGGGAATTGTTTCGTGGGAACAATTTGCACGGGTTTTGCCTTTGAGTGTATCTATTGAGACGTGTATGATATGTTCGTTCATTTGTTAGGATCTCTTTGTACAAAGATGTTTATCTTTGGAGATGTCAAAGAGTAGCTGTGCGTTTTTCAACAATGTAGACTGGTATTAGAAGCAGAGCTGTAAAATAATCGCGTTGCTAAAATCGGAGAACGAAAATATGGATTTTTGTACTGGCAGTTACAAACGGTTATATTTGAATAGACCATATTCAAAAGGTCATTTCAGAGATGATTAAAATCGTGTGTGAAATGCTTTTTTTATGGGGCTGCATTTTGAAAAGTCTTTATTGACTCTGGGTTAAGCCTTTTTGAATCTTGTCTATTATACTTAAAAATATAAATGGTGTAAGTGCCACGTCGTGAAATATTGCCAATTATTCTGAGCAATACTCGAGTGCCAAAGAGCGAATTTATTTCTGCTATTCGAGTACAAAAGCATGTCCTGTAATGATATGCAAGAAAACAAGACGCAGGACATGTTATCGGGCCACAGAAACGCGTCGTTCGTAAATACGAAAGCAAACGCCAAGAAACGCGTGTAGCCTACGTCTGCACACAGAACACGCACGCAGATTGCACAGAAGTGAATATATCGGCGGCGAGCATTTCTCACGTTGACTTCCAGATTCACGGCGTTTCACTCTTCTGCTGCGGTTTGCTCTAAGAGACTTGGAGGCGAATTCAGTTATTGATTCGTCTCGGAAGTTTGATTCTACTTTGCATCAACTAATTTGTGTACCCCAATAAACACTTGCCGACACACGTAGCAAATTTATGCAGGCCGTGGAACTGTCAAATTACGTATTTTTAGCCAGACCTGGAAATCTATTAGGGAAAAAAAATAAAAGTTGATATTTTATAGAATACAATTAGCGCTATCATATTTTAGGTGCGGATTTGTTTTAATTTGAGCATCTACATTGAGCTGCACTTGCTTTGGTCATACTGATTCTTTAATCAATATATTAAGTCAATATGTGGTTTGCCAATTTATCAGAATTTACGTTCGATGGCCTTTTTTTAATAACTTTTTTTTTATGAAAATAGTTTATGTTTGTCTATAAACTCGGTCAATATAATCGGGTTATTGAAGACACAGCTGGCAAAGCTGTCGTGCACCAAGAGTTAACTCTCCAATGAGCGTTGCCTTGGGGGGGGGGGGGGGGGGCTGACAGTTCACGAGACAAAAAGTGATTGCAACACGC
>QKMV01004075.1:0-10594 GCA_003287335.1 Lednia tumana
ATGTTTTATGTTAACTGTTTATCAGAAGATTTCAGCAGTTTAACCCATTTACTAACAGTTTTTTTGAAAAAAAGTGCTGAAATTAGACAGAAGACATGAGTCTAAAAAATGTAATAACATAATAATTGGTAAATAATGGAAATGTCTGACTCAAAGTACAGTTTGAGCTGACAAGGGTCACAAATTTAAATGAAAATACACGGCTAGTATTAATTTGAAGAATATTAAAATCACTCTTGCTTAGCTCAGTGGTAGTGCAGTTGCCATGTGAGCAAAAGGTCCGTGGTTCGAGTCTTCGAGTAAGCAGGCATTTTTGAAGTGATTTTAAAACGGTTTGAGCTGTTTATCAGAGCTGAGCCAAAATTTCAAATCAATTAGCCCAACTTTTTAGGCAAAGCCCATTGGGTGAAACCATCTACGAAAGACTCCCAAATTTAAGAATGAATCACAAAATTAAGTAGCCCCAATAAAAAGGGCGAAGCCAGAATGATAACCATTGTCGAAGGATCAGTAAAATTTCTACTGATGCCTTTAGAAATCCTACCGATATCAGTAGACGGTCTGTGACCATGAGGCTTCTACTAATGTCAGTCAGGTCTGTACTGATAACAGAACAAATAAAATAACATGAAAAAACCTACTAAAATAACCTACAGATACCAGTAGGATTCCTACAGATATCCCCAGATTTTCTTACTGGTATCACCAGATTCTGCTGTTTTTTCTACTGTTTTCTCTACTGATCCTTCGACTAGGGAAAGCCCACAGTGCAGGATGAAGAACAAAATGTCGTGGCGAAGCCGAAGTTAATGGGCGGAGGCAAAAAATGCTTCCCTTCTGGGCGGGTGTTTGGGAAGTTTAACCAATAGTAGAGACGTAATGTGGAGCTGGACCACCACCTGCACTACAAAAATTACGTTAAATACGTAAAACTAAACTACGTTAAACTAACTACGTAAAATTAAAATGAGTTTACCACACCAGACTTTTAAGGTACCACCTTGAGGCCAAAAAATACCACAAATAGTTCACGTTAAACCATGCCCCAGAAGCATAAAAACCAAATTAAACAAAAAAGAATCATTCTAATATCAATAGGTATCGGCCACCATTACAATTATACTAACTACTTCAATCGACGAAAATAACCAATGAAGTTTACATGCCTCATTTTCCACATTTTCATTTGTTTATATTGGCGGCTATTTCTCGGCGCGAAAACATAACAATACGGCCATAGCTCCAAAACCAGTTGGATAACGCGTAGGTCGCTAGGACTGCAGTTTTCGGTTTTTGTAGTTTATTATCATCGTATGTAATTAGAAGTTTGATGCATTAGTTTGATGAGTGCATCGAAAATTCGTATAGGAAAAAAGCGTTTCGCTGTAGGGTTGTAAATGGCGCCGAAATCAACTAGCTTGATATTGTGTCATGCGGCTGGCAACATTTTCAGAATAAAATTGGCTCTGGTAAAGATAGGCTGATAAAACTGCATAGCATGATCAGCACCTAGCAGAACAACACCACTTGAAGGCTTAACTTGAGTACGACGGAGTATCTGCCTAGAGTTTGGTGCACAAAAACACAGGTGCAGGGAACTGCTGCTAAATCCAGGGTACGGATGCAGGGGTACACTAGGCAAGAGGTAGGGAAAAAACAAGAACGCGTAATTTTAAGTACTACACATCAACAGGACATTTTGGTGACAAGGATATCAAATTGAAAGCCAAATACATGGCTAGTATTAATTTGAAGAATATTAAAATCTTACGAACATTAAAATCAATTCAAAAATACCTGCTTACTCGCGGACTTCAACCATTTTGAAGCATTTTCCCAGTAAGCAAAAGGTCCGGGGTTCAAGTCCACGAGTAAGCAGGTATTTTTGACGTGATTTTAATATTCTTAAAATTATAACTAGCCGTTTATTTGGCTTTAAAAAGTTTAATCCTTGTACTATTAAAATCACTTCAAAAATACCTGCTTATTCGAGGACTCGAACCCCGGTCCGGGGTGCGGGGTTCGGCTGGTTCGAGTCCTCGAGTAAGTAGGTATTTTTGAAGTGATTTAGATATTCTTAAAGACATTTAGGTATTTTTGAACAAGTATTTTTGAAGTGATTTTCATATTATTCAGGCCATTTTTCTCTCTGCGCTGGTTAAGAGCTAACGGCCGATCCTGGCACACTTCCGACTATTGAGAGCCACAAATTTAAAGAAAAAACTTTTGATTGTGAAAGAGGAAATTATTTTGTGACACATATTCGCAAACAATAAAAGGGGGGGAGATATGCTCTATCGAAATGTGCAAATAAATTCCAGCTTTACGTGATTCCTACTAAAGATAGAGCCGCCAAAATGTTAAGCAACATTGTGATACGCCTGTGTCAACGTCTTCAATGTAATCAGGTTGTTGACGGGTTGCGCCCTCTTTGGGAAAAACTGTCGGCCCTACAAAACACTAACATTTTTGTTTTTTAATTTTTTTGACCGGAAGATGTCCGTGCCAACGCTGCCGAAACGTCAGCCACTGACAAGGCCCTATTCAGGGCTGAACAATTTTCCAAAACGCGCAAACCATGGAGATACTTGAAACATCGTTCAACGACTCTAAAAGTCGCCAACATTCCAACGTCTTGGATATCTTTTTAATCCATGCTTAATAGACCATATTCAAAAGGTAATTCCAGAGATGATTAAACTCGTGTGTGTAATGACTTTCTGATGGGGCTGCATTATCAAAAGTCCTTATTGACCCTGGATTAAGCCTTTTTGAATGTTGTCTATTAATAAGGGCTGTTTTTCGGAAGTATTCTAACGATCCACTGCTCTGCTCTTTTCAAGGCACTATTAATTGATCAATTAAACATTATTCCAGAAAACGACCCTACTCACAACGGCTTAAAAAGTATTCTGAGTAAAAACAAAGGTGTATCCTATTAAAATTTGGTGACTATCTTTATAAGGAATTTCAAACAGCTGGCATTTATTTACAAATTTTTACCTTAAATAATCCCTTTTTGAACACACATGTATTCTCAGAGTAAGCTCTTCTTTCGCAATTGTAAGTTTTTTCTGTTAAATTTGCCTTTTTTAAGTCGAGATTGTGTCAGAATTTCTTGTACTACATGGTGACTGGCAGGAACACCCTTACCACTGCATCGTCTAAAAATGTATGGAAAATACACGTAAAAAATAACTAGGTACGTACAGGAGTTTATAGTGAAAATTTGGTTTTTCATATTGTCGCTTCTTTTAGTCCGACGCATCCAACGCTTTCTAGAGCGAGCAGGACTTTGAAGGAGTGTATTAATTATTACTTAACATGGGTGGATTACTTTATTAGGTAGGTATAGTGTCTAATATTAATATTGACATGACAAGCGTAGATAATGTAGCACGCTATATACATCAACTTCAAGCTAATTGAAAAATATAACTAAATTACACCCCGCTTATGTAAAAGGATTTACAAGAGACATGTGGACCCAGATTAAATCACTTCAAGGTCAATCAAACCTATTGATGAAGGGGGCGTTTCTTCTTTTTGCTGGGAATTTTAAGACAGGTGTAAGCTACTGACTGCTACTACCTTCCTCCCGCATCTCGACATTTCATATTTGCTTTTGATATTGAATCAAGTGCCGTGGATGGAATGAATAAATCAATATGAAGGATTGTAGGCTCAGGAAATATGTGAGACGGGCGCCGAAACGTCAAACGAACCAAGCCCAAATATTTCGGCGCCCACACATTTACGTACGTGTCATGAATGAAACAAGAGACTTGAACAAATTGCAGATTAAAGAAGTAACAGATCCTTACTTTCCGATTATGTCGCTGAGCTCGTAGATGTCGTCGAACAACACTTCATCGTCAGCCATGGTCAATTGAGGCCGGTCAACGAGGCAGCTAGCAAATGTTTTGGTACCTACAGGCTCATATATCACTTCAGCCACTATTTACGGGAATCACAGAGCTGGGCCTTTAAACTTCCTTCACAATGACACCGGTAAGAATTAGGAGCAACGAGGTCCGGGCACACACGAGAACCTACACTGGACTCGTTGGCTCAATTTCAGGGGGAGGGGCGTGTCGGTGTCTGTAAATATTACACCCTTAGTTTTGTTTCTCCCGTATCCCACGGGTTGCACTTCAACCCAGCCAGGGAACCGGGGTGGACCGAAACATGGCCGTCTGCGCAAAGCACACTTTCTCCTCACAGCTGCTTCGTGCAACTTGACGATTGATTCCCTCGCGCCGCGAATAACGTCAAATTTGCCAACAAGTAGTGCACACACCAAATGAAGCACACGCACACGCACTGGTACGAATTACCGCACCATCCAAGATGTTTTAACCTACACACGAGTAGTTGGCGCTACGGGGGTAGGTGTGTAGATGGTGGCCTATCCCGACCTTCCTCGTGGTCACTGAATAGTTTCAGTTGCCGGCTACACTGCCTGCAAGTCAACCCGTGCTACACCCAAACGCAACGAACTGGACTACGGGAATGGCAAATGGCGTCAGCAGCGCGCAATCGTCGACTGGCGGCCATCCTGTCACCAGAGTGCAGTGCAGCAGTCGAAGTCAGCTGTGTCTGTCACTGTCAGGAGGCTGTCAGATCCATGGAGGCAAAATATGAAAGAGAGTATTTATGTGATATTCCCAACGAGCTAGAAGTTTTCCAAACCACAACTTTCTCAGGTTTATCTTGGACTATCTGTTTTATTGTTAATACTATTTGAGCACTTATAAGATCCCTTCAAGGAGTGACAGTGTATACATTCGTTTGAGGTTCGCGCTTCACATATGACCGTGAGATATACATCCAAATCAATGATGGCCGCTTCCAGCACGAGCTGGGACACTCAGAAGTGGAGACAAAGTATAATTTCTCAATTACAGAAGAGGAGTAGAATTCAGTGCAACTGTTTCCAAGATCTAATAACGTTTCGTAAGTGCAGATTAAAATTTTGGGTGGGCCTTTTTCCAGCTGCCAGTCTAGAGGCTCGATGTTAAACTGCTGTCAACTTTCCATCCAAGCATATGCACACTAATAGAGCTTAATTAGCGCCAATTCAGGTATTTGCATGTGTCGTATGGTCCTTTATTTATAAAAAAACTTTCGATGTCAGATATCTGGTTTTGTTGTCTTCTTAGAGTGTAAAATGCTTGGATTAATCCATTTTGCTAGATGTCCTTCAAAACGGCCATACAGCCATACTACTACGAAGCTATTCTTTCATCAATGATGCTAACATTCTGCTTCAATTCTTCCCAAGGTTCAATGATTGTAATTTTTTGTTTACTTTTGACTCTAGCTAATACCTTTGCAAACAACCGTATTTATCCGAGGATGAATTTCTGAAGTGCTGGATGCTGATGCTTGCTCTCTGGATATCAATTCTAACAATCTGATATTTTTTTTCCAGACAATCGACTGTTCGATAATTCAAATACTCTTCGCGGTGAGAATTTACAGCTTTCGATTCAGAATGAAAAACTGCGGCAGGAAAATGCTGAAGCCCAGCACCGAACAGGATCAGGGCCTGGTGATTCGAAGGCAAACGAAAGAGTCCAAGCTTTGGAGCAGAAGTTGCTTCACCAACAGGAAGAGCTAACCGAGTTACATCGCCGGAAAGGAGAAAACTCACAGCAGCTTATCGATATGAATAAAAAGGTTCAAGAATTGGAGCGGCAGCTGTCGGTAATGGAAACGAGCAAGGCGGAGAATCTGGCTACCAATACCTCGCTAAGATTAGAGATACAACGATATAAGACTAGTATTAAAGAGTTAGAAGCATTAAACCAGCTACTTCGAGATGAACATCAAGCTCTTCAGCTGACCTTTACTTCTCTCGAAGAAAAACTAAGTAAAATTCAGGTAGGTGCCTGTGATTAGTTTTAACCGTTATGATTTGTGAGTAAATTGTAAATTGGGAATGAGGGTAGTGGGTCTCCAACTTGAAGTTTTATTTGGTGTACCTTTCCATTTAAAATACTCATAAATTTATTGGTAATGTTTGTAACTAGTAGTATTTAACTAAGTATCAACTCATACCCACATACCTTATAACCGTTATTTATTTGGTGGTTTATTTCTGTTTTAAATTGGCCTAAAAGCCAAAAAAATCCATTTATTGTTACGAAGGTAACCACTATGTACTCAGCCCTTAACCCGTTTATTATAATTGCAGATTGAAAATTCGGCGCTTCTAGAACGTCTTATCAAATACAAAGCCAAGGATGCAGATAAAATGAACGAAGAAAATGAAAACTTTGTCCGGTAAGAACCAAATCATGAGTAGCATTTGGAAAATCAATCAAATTGCTGACCACCAATTTGTTCAGTTGTACAGACTACAATCCCAGACTCAACCACTACTACCTACTCTCTCTTATGGTGTCATTCTTCCATAGTTCTATGTAGGTATCTACTACTGATTAATTGAGTTGGCATGAAAATTGAGAATTTCATCAGTCTGCCTGATAAAAGACTACATTGCAAAATTCACTAATCTAACCCAATGACAATTGATAAATAATACATAACTAGTTATCATTATAATATTAAATACCTGATCCACCACTACCTGTGTTAGCTGTTTTTAAAATGTGCTGATTAGTGCGTGCGAGACCGTACAGTTAAAATTACCTCTATACATTTCTGTATGGGTAAACAGTTTGCAGTGGTAAAAGCAATTCAAATGAACAAATTGTGCCCTGTGCACGGAAAGAATTTTAAATGTCTCGCCAATTGAAGTGCGTCACACTCAGTTATGTTTGTAGCAGATGAGGTACTATTTCAATTTGTTGTGATAAATAGGGTAGGGATGTTGAGAGATAGACAACACCAAGGCTCGAAATTTATTTCCAGTGCTGGTGTCCTAAATGCATCAACCTTTCTGATACATACGTTTTTCAGGTAAGTTCACATGATGTTCAGATATACGATCATATGGTCATGGTCCCTGGTGTAACATTGGATTGGGAAAATTTGGGAGAAATAATACGTGTTTCTACACAGTCACTAAAAAAAAGTAATCTGCAGTTTAATTATAATTACTAAAAAAACATTGATTACTAGTTACTAGTACCAGATACTTCCTACATATGGATGCATCATGAAATCATAGGCTTATTAACAAGTTAACACTATTTAAATCAACAGGCGTTGTACATTGCTATATCGACTATATTCTAACTTCAAAAATCATTCATGCTTTATAATTATCAATTAATAGTTTGCATCAGGACTGGCTATATTTTATGTGTACTATCTATACGGCATAAGCTGATTAGTATTGTTCATTAAGTGTACTAGGCACCTATTTTATTACCTACTCAAGACTGCTCTCCCCATAAAGTACAAAGTACTTCCTTCCCTAGACATTGCTAGACGTTGGTATATACCCTGAACTCATGAACAATTACTTTGTTTACCTGTTGCATTTTGAAAGATATTTCACACCTTTTTACTAAGAAATATATCTGTTCAAATATGCTTCTCAGATAAGCATAACTCATACTCTGTGTTGCATTGTTCCAGGAAAAAGCACGCCAAGGTGCAGAAAGAGCTTGAAGACGCTGCAAAAGACACGCGAGCTGTATCGCCCGATAGATTAAAAGATGGAGCTGGTCCCTTTTTTGTCACTTCTCTTCCTGCCAACATTGCATGCAAATTTGTACGTATTATTTTTTTTCCTTTTTATTTTTTTAGTGATTTTTTAGAATGATTGAAATAGCTCCTTAGTAGCCACACATTGTATTCAGCCCTGGTGCATCACATAAGGTATCTTCCTTCTTACGTTAATTAGTAGTTACTACATACAGGTGCCACTTATTCAATAGTTTTTATTTATCTTACATTTTTAAATGCATGCATATTGAGGCAGAAATGTTCTTCCACTCGGTAAATATAGGCTTATCAAGCAATAGAAGACCTACCCTTAATTCCCCTTTTTTTTACATCTGACACTGAATGTCCATGGAAAGTCTTTCGTTGCACATATTTCACGCTCATTGCAAAAGAGACTTAGTTTTTTTCCTTAACTTTAGGTTTTGCCTTTCATTTTTCCCTAGCATTACTTATTTGTGTATAATTTAGAAGTACCTATATTTTAATTTTGTATCAGTAGGTACTATTAGGATGCCTACAACCTGTTGTTTTCATTCCCAACTACCCTGGTAAAAACTCTTACCTTAGATCATGGCAAGATTTTGCCAAGATGTTGCTGAAAATATCTTCCCAGAATGTTTTCTTTAATGGTAATATCTTATTACATTTTAATCTTGAGGATTATTGGCGTTTGCTAATGCACTCGACTCTTATAGTCACTCATATGGCTTCGGTGAATGATAGGTTGATTATAAACCTAACTCAAAAGAGGAAACACCTGGTTTTGGCACGTAGCCTACTCCTGTCAAAATGTACCGAGCCGACCACCGCTTTACGTCCTTTCCGGAGGATGGTACAACTTGAACAGCAGGATTCCTTCAATATTTCGTGCTGCTGAGAGGTTGATTTCCAGGGGAGTGAAGCTGTTTTATTAGCTTCAACCCCTCCAAACTACCTCCGAACAGAAATGGACCTCGGTATGAACGGTCACCCATTTAAACTTTGGTCCACTGCAATGTTACTTAACTTCGTGACCTCACGATGACCGATGTACCGAATATATCACCACGCTAGGTCCAAGCAAGATTTAATAAATTAACAGGAATATCCTACTACAAACCAAGTATTTTTCAAGACCTTGCCAAAAAATTGAATCTTAGTTGCACTAATATCTTCTTTGTACGAACTTTCACCAGTGCATCCATCACTGCTGTAAGAATTTGGAACTCCCGTAATTTTATTTGTTTTATTTTTTGTTGCCAAATTGGCTCCGCCTCATTGGTAATTGGCATTGGTATCAATCAGTTAAAAGTTGTTCCTGGGATGCTGCATAATCTACAATACTTAAAAATGTGGAACTGATGAATTCAGTTGAATGCTCTAAAAGAAGCCGTGTTCTAATCATCTGTGCTGGTTTCAGGATGCTCACGATGGGGAGGTGAACGCCGTCAAGTGGAGTCCCACCGACCGCATCGTTGCCACTGGCGGGGCAGATCGGAAGGTCAAGCTATGGGATACTTCCAAAGGTAAGCCACACTTGGTGGAGGCGGTCGCTGACTTTCTTCCGTTGGGAAGAAGAAGGATCGAGTAACAAGGGAATTAATGTTTCACCGATACGGTTTGCCTGTTGCCTAGTTGCCTCTGTTAGCGTCTTGTACCTATAATTTTATTGATTTTGGGGTAAATGTAGTTGATATGGTGGTATATTACTAATGTTAGCTTAGTATCTTTTATGTTCTTGTCAGATTGTCTTTGAATGGTAAATATTCAGGACGCCGGGGAGTAGCGGAATCACTATTTTACCCGAGCTGATTACTGGCATCCACGGGCAGGTATAGTCTTCGCTTTAGTTAGAGGTGCACTGAATGTTGACACGTTTTAATCCTCGCACTTGTTAATATTCATGTAAACATCCCGAACATGTTATCTATGAGAATAGATGGGTCTGGCTATGTTGTCAAATATCTTGTAGGCTCTCACATGCCATATTGTCACATATAGGTAGATGAGTTGGGGAGGCAATTTAGTATTTGGCAACACAGCTCTGTGCTCGAGTCAGCAACCAAGACACTTTGGGTATAAAACCAGAGTCCTATCAAGTAATCATTGATTTAAATAAAGATAAACCTTATCACCTCTAATTCCGTGCACTCCTAACTAAAGCAAAGACTATACCAAATAATTTTCAAAAAAAATCTGTTGGTAAAGTAGGTAACATAATAGAGACTAGAGAGGTATTTTCTAGTAGCGACTAGCGCAATTAAGAGTTTTTGTTGAAATGTGTCAAAAATGTGCTGTAGACCGTATTAAAGATGAGCAAAGCAAATTGCAGAATAGAGGTTGGCATTGCAATTTAGGGTGGTTGGGGCTAGTAAACTGCATGTAGAACTGATAGCATGCAAGCTCTGACATTTCAAGCAGATATTTGACCACAATATTAAACCCGTGTTTAAACACTCAAGAAATTGTGATATGTTATGGCCGCAATGCACAACTTTATTTCTTAGTCGGCGTGTGCCTTAAGTTGCTTATGAGGAGTTGAGGAGAGCTTATGAATGAGGAGGCTTGTTGCCAAGTAACTTAGGAAGAACTCAAACTTAGGATTGATTCTACATGTGGCCCTATATATTTTGTTTATTTTTAGAACTCGGTAATAAAGTACATAACATTTTGCTTTGGTGGTTTGCGGAAGGTTAGTCTAATATTCAGATAGAGCATAGTGGTTCCCATGCCCTGCAATGGCTAATATATGTTCACCAGAAAATAAGAAAAAACATATTTTTTGCGTGGGTAATTCAGTACTACTTGTGTCCGTTCCAGTACCAGCTGACATCCGTAATACATTTTCTTAGAAGCTGATAAGTTTCTAGTAAAAGTGCTAACATCAAGTTTTGCTTAAATACTGCTGAGGTAGTTAATTTTACCTAGTAACCGTTTTTATTTTCCATTATTTATGTTACCATTTATTATTTAT
>QKMV01004076.1:0-10593 GCA_003287335.1 Lednia tumana
TTTTAAATATTGAAAACAACCTGATTACTGCCTATCACTAACATCTTGTTGGAAGGCGGTGATAAAGTATGAAACAGGACCGATTGTTGGGCCGAGTCCAAGTCTTGCGAACAGCAAACAGCGAAGCAGGAACATGTAATCGCAAACACGACTACGCGCTCTGATTGATCCAAATGCTATGTTCCCTGTTCCCACGAACGCTGAAACTAAATGGGGCATTAGAATTTGGTTTTATCTACCTAACAAACCGTTGTTTTGTCTACAACAATCCAAAGGCTGGAAGTAATTTTATTCTGCATAATGTGGAACTACATACACACTGTTTATCGAGAGATCATTGCTACAACTGGGGTTGTTGATTTTCGAAGCTACCAGATTACATTTCAATACAAAGTTTTGGTCATTTCTCTTCGATTTGATTTACTGCTCACATGTTGCATCCCGTCATCTGCAATTACAGGGAGCTTCCCTACCAGCCCATTTTGTTGCATGTGTTGCATGTTTTGTTGCAGTGGTTAGCATTGATTTGGACCTAGAAGTATTTACAGCAAAATGATCCTGTGAAGCAATAAAATATATTCAAGACTCTTTTTGAAATAATTTGTAGGTACGAAAATACAGGAACCCATAATCTCCATGTCTTTCTAAACTGATTTGAAAAGAGGATTTAAAGATAATATAATAACATAAAATATACTGCTTGCAAATGAGTTTAAATTTATTCCCAAGAATTGCTATTGCAAAAATTCCAGGTCTGTACTAGTCAGAAATTCGAATGGGATATAACTTTTCTACCAAGTGAACGCTATTGCCATTGTGAAACCAGCCCACAGTTCGAGCTAAATATTTTGTCCAACGGTATCTTCCATGAAATATTCCATATGCATTTGTTCTATATTACTTTTTCTCTCTTGTTTCAGACTGTATTTACGGATTCGGTAAACAAGATGATCTTCACCACTCGTGACCACGGTTACAACATACTGAAAACAAAGCTGAACTTTCAACCGACGGAAATCACCTTCCACGAGGAAGAACCGCTGACTTTCTTGGCGTATGACAAATTAGACCCTGATAAGAAGGTATTTGCATTGTCTAGATAAGTCAAAGTATATCTATATGTTAGTTATATGTATGCTTAGCTATATGGTAGCTATATTTTAGCTTATGACTGTGTTTGTAATTGAAGAAATGTTTGACCTTAACTAGTAATGTAGTATCTACTGGTGTTAATTTTCTAGCATAATGACTAGGTAGTAGTAGGTAGGAACAAATCTAGCATGAACATGTAGATGTAGGGAACTAGCTAGGTGAAGCATTTATCTTTTGCAAAGCTATTTAAATCTGAAAGAAAATGACAAGGGTAATAAATCACACAGCAAACCAAAGATAATAAAATTGACCAAGGGCCATTATGCCTTCCTTGATCATTTGGTTGACATTGTACCTGGTACCTTTTTCCCTGCGTATTCTTATTATTTAGCACAATATTTAGTTTAGTGCTATGGCAGATGCTCTAAATTTTGGGTGAACTAAATAAAGGTCACATTTAAATAACTATGTTTAATTTTCTTCCACCAGAAATGTTGCTGATTAGACAAGACAGTTGAGTCACACATTTCTTTTTTACAACATATTGCATGCAGTAAAACACATCATAATGATAGACCAAGCTGATGTGTCATTATTTACTTGGTAATTGCTTATGGTCATAACTTGCAAGGACACTTGATACAGAAAACTGCCAGCTGCTAGCCTAAGAAACCCCACAACTATGTGGCTTCCTGTTGAATGGTGACATCACTTTACCTATCCTGCCTGGCTTTCCTGGCAGTGTTGATTATTATTGGCTTAGGGTAGCTGACCATGCTCAAAGTCAAAGACCCTAACCCAGCAATCTTTGTTTTTTTATCTAATTGGAGTAATTCCACCAATACAAAATGTGTCATCTTGATTCAAATTCAACACTGCACAAAGAAACTTTTCAAAACAATTAAAATGAAAGGTTCGTGGTTATGCTCTTACCAGTTGGTTAATCATTGAATGACTGCCTGATGATGGACATGCAATCACGTCGGAAACTTTTCCTGAATAAAATACTGGAGCAATCGAACAGTTTGCCACGTTGGATACACCAGTTCTTGTGAAAGCACTGAAGCCTAAGCCTAAAACATTATGTTGGGTCACAAGATGTATGGGTGACCATTCACCCCAAAGCCTAGTTCTGTGCAAAAGAGAGGTTAGGGGGTTTGAAGCAAATACAGCAGCTTCACTCTCCTAGGTATTAACTTCTCGGTACCACGCGCTATTGGAGGAATCATGCTGTTCGATTTGAGCTGTCCTAGTGGGATATTGAAGGGGGGTCCCTAACATTTTCCGTTATTAATCTCTATCGTTTGCTCTTAAGGCTCTTTCAACACTATGCTTGCACAGCATTGCTAAAGATTCTTATGTTAAGCATTGACTCATGTTAGGTAGTTTTGGTAATTTCTATTCAGAGATTACGTGCATAGCTAGCTCAGCAGTCTAGAGCAACAGGAGTGCAATTTGGAGACTGGGTTCGAAGTCTTCGACCAGCCAGACATTTCTGAAGTGAAATTAATGTTTGTGTTGACCTATCTTATAAATTAAAAGGTTGTACATTATACTATTACTGTAAGTACACCAGGAGGTGGCTAAGAAATAACTAGGGCTTTGCCGCAACACTAAATGTGAACTTTTAGGATGAGAGTGATGTGCCATGCAAACCTTCTGAAAACTCAAACAATTGCTCAAAAACGTGGCCGACGTATGTTCAAAGATTTTGAAGGGTCCCTAAAAATGTCATTGAAATCTGTTCAGGCGTTTGGCCAGCATCGTGCAAACAACCACGATTTTTTCTAAGGCCTGACCCAATTAGTTTAGAAAAATATCAACGTCCTCCTCGTTCCTACTTTAACCAAATAACTTCTACTTGTTCCAGTTGTGGTTGACGAAAGACTTTGGCCAGACGTGGACTGTCGCCCAAGAGTATGTGAAGTCGTTCTTCTGGTCGCCGCGCGAAGAGACCCCCGACCTACCGCTGCTGCTTTACGTGGAACGAGAAGAGCCTGGTGGCACGTCCACCGTTCTCTCCACGTCGACACTGTTCCAAGGCGAGAAGGCGCACACCACGCTCATCACGGGCATCGAGGACTTCCAAGTGAAGGGAGACTTCATGTTTGCTACCAAGAAAGCCGGCAAGGTAGGAGACAGTTACTGGTTTCTCTCTACAGTAAATTAGTGGAGGGTAGACACGAGGAGGTGCTGTGTAACTAAAAAAAAATCTGCTGTGCATAGTGGACCCAGAAACGTTTTCGGTGTATAAGAGGGGATGGACAAAGACATATGGGGGGACTAAGGGGAATTCCAAAAAATGTGGGCAATGGGGTGCAGTATAATAAATTTATTAAAAGTATTTCGAAGTTACTTCTGTGTTAGAAAAGGCATTACCAAGAAAACACAAAGCCTGGTACACGCTACACCTTGCACAGCCTGTAAGTCAATTAGGTAATTGTTTGTAGTTGTACAAGGCCATAGTATTTAATAACACTTGGGTGGATTTCTTTGTAAGTACACGATTATATTGACACTATGTTCCGGGCACAATAACAGTGTCATACAGGTGGAAATAAAAAAAATCCTACATAATATCTAGGTGCTTGGTACCTGATGTTTAGGTTCTGTAAAAAAAGCTGATTAAACTGATGGAGTGGTTACATATTAAATCTGATTAACTGGGTATTGAATGCTAAGTAAACAAAAAACTTAATGGAACATGGGAAATTCAGCGATTTCAGCGATTTTTGCTAAGCATTCAGTTCCTAGTTGTGAATCAATTTTTTTGGAAAATACACCTAAGATAAAAAAAAACACAAGCTTTAACTATAAAATATTTAATTGACTATTTGGAGGTGTTGGGTATACGGCGTAACTTACGTTGAAAGTCGAGCTTTTGAAATACTTATACTTCCCGGAACTAACTATAGTGCTGCAAGCACGGTATACAAGACTGAGGTTCCCGAACAGACACCGTTCTTCTGAAGATGACAGTGCTAGTGCTGCCGAAACGTTGAGTCTCATACTTTTCAAAAGCCCTATTTGCGTCCTAAAAGTATGTTGAAAAAGAGAAATACCGCTGAGCCAACACCTCCATTCTGCACCGGCTCTCAAAATCTCCATTCTTTAATTGACTGTTTGTTTGTTCCGCTTGTTTCACAGACTGACCTGGACCTGTACATATCGTACCAGCGTGGAGACTTCATGAAGGCGTTGTTCCAATCGGAGTTGGATCGCCACGACTATCACGTGGCCGCGATCGAAGGCAGCCAGGCGATGATCGCCGTCAGCCACACAGACGAGTTGGCCAATTTATACGTCTCGGAGTCGATGGACAAAACCACCATCAAGTTCGCGCTCTCCCTTGAGAGGATCTTCTGCTTCTTCCCGAATGCCACGTGGAAGGACACTTGGATCAAGTACGTTCAAGATATTTGATGAAACCGGGAGGAATGGAGAAGGAACTTACAGTATACCAGAGAAAATTTTATGGTGTTTAACTTTAATTTTGATCAGTAGTCTTTCAAAAAAATCCATTTTTCACTTATGCATTTCTTCGAGCGCAAATCCCAGATTTGACATAAAAACGTTCTGACTACCAGCTGACATACATAACAATCTTCATTTTTTGGAGGCCATTTGCAGGTTTTCTACTAAGTGCGCAAAAATGTAATTGCTACACAAAGTAGCTCAAGTCAGTTGTCAAGTAAAAATTCAAGAAGCACCATTCGACACACACCATTGGTAGCAGTGAAAAGCAAGCCTTTAAGGTCTTGGTAATATGCATAGAATGTAACAATTAATAAGACGAATCTCGCTGAAAAGTGTTCTGTGAACTATAAAACGAGATGTTACCAAAAACCTGAACTTAATTCTCTAGACTCTGGAGGCAAGATGTTGACACCAATTTGAGGTTGTTAGGTTGGTGTATCTGGCGGTAGTGCTGACTAATGGCGCCCTCCGTGCAATTAGTTATTCTTAAAAAAAAAATAGAGTATATAAACTTCCATCGTTTTCCCCGCAGTGGTCTGACAGAGGAGTCGTTTGCTGACCTGCACAAGGTGCAAGGTCTGCGCGGCATCTACATCGCGTCGCAAGTGAACCAGAGCGCGACGCAGACCAACATCCATCCGGAGTTCCTCACGACAGTCATCTCGTTCGACAGCGGGGGCCGTTGGAGGCCAATCGAGCCGCCCATGTTCGACGACGAGGGACAGAAGATAGCTTGTGATGTGGTGAGCTCGCAGTTGAACACAGAAAACTTTATATTTGTTTCAGTTCAGGCTAACTTTTAGTTCAGTTTGATGACAGTATGTACAATAACCTCAACTTCCAGTGTTATGCAAAGTTTTTGGGTCAAATTCTATAAATGTACCTATCTACATTATAATAGTTGTACTTGACTGTCATAAAAACTGCCTAGCTCAATTGCAGACGGTAAAAATATATTATTTTAACATTCTTTAAAGTCATGTGCTTATCTCCAAATCTTTGTAATGGTGTTCAAGAAAGCTGATTTGCAGACTGGGTGTAAATGCTAAGAATTGACTGAAACTTTTCAAACATTTCCCAAACTATGTCGCTTACTTCTTCGGGGGTAAAAAGCTGCAACTTTCATTGAGTAAACCTCTTTTTAAATCTTTTTTTTTATTGAAGCATTGATTATTCTTAAAAACGGCTCATCATATTCACATCTCAGAAAAGCCTTGTGAGATTACGTTAACAAGAGAAGATTTCGACAACAAAAACACAGTGCCGCTCAGCGATTTGCACCGCAGAGTCTCCTAGCTGTGTTCTAAGTGGATTGTGTGCGTTTGTGTGCGTTGCAGGACCAAGGTTGCTCCCTGCACCTGTCCATGAAGTTCAACCAGCTGTATCCGGCGAGTAGGGCGGTGCCAATCCTGACGGCCAAATCCGCGCCGGGCATTATCCTGGCCACGGGCGTGGTGGGCCGCTCGCTGAAGGGGCATCCAGGCATGTTCATGTCCCGCGATGCCGGCCTCACGTGGAGACAGGTAAGCCTTTTTCCAATTCATTTCGATTCAACTTCGTTTGTTGGGCCTATCAAATCACCAAGTTCTAGCAACGTACGCATTGAAACATTTAGAATGATAATAAAAATCAAGTGGTTATCGATGTTTTTTCGAAGCGTTCATTTTTAAAATCCATATTACTGTAACCTACTTCAACCGTTATGGCAAATTCTTTTCTTCTTTTTCCCCCTTAATTTTTTTCTTTTTTGATTTCGGGAAGATCTGTAACTTTTTCTTGATGGTGCAGACTGGCCGTAGCTTGCCAGAGGCTGGGAAAAATTTTATAGAGAGGAAAGAGGAGACTTGGTTCTCGTCTTTTCTAACATTCAAATGGTAAATGCAGTAGAAAACTATTGAGTTCTGGAAGAACAGCATCGATATTTCTAGACTCTTTTCAGGGCCGAGAATTATCTTTAAAGGGAGCAATGCCGTTAAATCTACCAACATATTGTGGTTCTGCCCTTCTTTGGCATGTTTCGTTGTAATGCCTATGCTTTAATATGGTGCGCCACACAGGAAAACTTCTGCTTAACAAGCTTGGTCATCCAATGCCAACTCAACCTTCTAAGATAACCAATAATAGCAATCTTGAGATATACTCCTAATATAGCAAAAACCACCATGTTTGGGAGCATATTTCGGCTTTATTGTTCAAAATAGTAGAAAACCGTTGGCGTAAGACCTAAGTTACATTTTTATCTACAACTCTTTCACTTTATACGGATCTTATTCATAGGTTATCTTAACGGTTCCGACAGCATTTGTCGATGAAACCTGGTCTAAGTGAATAAAGAGGTAGAGGTAAGACGGAGCCCTTCACGTTTCGGCAAAAGCCAACTTCAAATTAGGCGGATGAGTAGATGAGTGACGCTGATGACAGATTGATAATGAAAACACTAACCATTCAAAGGGCACCTTATAAAGCCATTTTATTACGCCAGATTGTTGTATTCATGTTCACATTCACTGTGACAGCAGAAACAAGTCACAAAGCTAGCGTCTACCGAAAGCATAATGAATTAAGTCCGCGTACACGCGAATTAAATCCGAAGCAAACTCTACCTTGGACAAGTGAAAAGTTTGTTTGTATTCCAACAATCGTTGAGCATCGAGACTCATCAAGATGGCGGTAGCCACCTTAATCACGGGGCTGACCACCACACTATTCAGGCATTTACGTGTGGGCAGCGCATCGGCTAAGAACTCGACCAGCGAGCTGCCCCAGACGACAACGGAAAAAATTTCGCGCCATCCCTTGAGAGTAACGCCCGATAACATGAAGAGACACATAAGCGTCTCGCAGGCAAATGTACAACGAGCTAACTTCTGGTTCAGGGCAGCCTTCGTTAGAGACAATAGTGGCAAAGTCGCCGGGACGTACGTCAAGCGAAGAGTGTTCGCCAATGACTCTCTTGCGGAAACAGTTAAATCCAATGTTTGTTGCTGGAAGTCTTGGTGGGTGAGCAGCTGCAAGATGACCACGGAGAGTAGCATGTGGAGGACTTGAAGTACGCTAATTATGCGGTTCTTCCAAGTGGCGGTGGCGGACGTAGTCTTTGGAAGCTCGGCGTTATGCCGTCTCGGTCGCTGGAAAAGAGAATGGAATTCCTGCGTGAGAAGGGAGCAAGATAATACGTAATCAATTCTGAAAACGTACTTCGAGACGAATGTAATTGTTAAGCTTTGAGCCTTTTAAGTAACTTTTTTTGGTTTTATTTTCTATGAAAAGAGCAACTAAAGCCCATCTCTGCTTTATTACAGGCATATAGTTTCTTTTAATGTGGAGTGCGTCGTTAAACACCACAAAAATAGTTCTGATGTCAAAATAGTTGCCCAAGAAGGACCCTGGGCTGGTTTTAAATTGTAGAATTTATTATCTGCTGTAATTGTGCATGTTAAAAATTGCCTTTCAAATCAATTTGTCTTAAAAAAATCACCCGGTATCGATGTGGTTTTTGCATGTTCATTACTACAGTTACTGAGTCAAGGCTAATATTGCAGTAAGAATAGTGGAAAATATGTATATAGGGGAAACTTTAACCCCCTAAACTTAGAAAATGTCATTTCTAACTTTTCATTATTGGGATTTTAGAGGCACAAAAAAGAAAATTTGGTCCCAACAAGCCAGAGGAAAAATGGTAAAACATGGCATTTTCAGTTGGGGTGCTTCAGTCAAATACCCCCAAAAGAAATCATTCACGTAATTTTGCGACCTTAAGCACATAGGTGTAATTTTGGTGTAAAAAATATTAGAGGTTGATGACACGTTCGAAGGAATGTGCCGTATTTTACCCATATTCCTGTGTTATTCTCGCCTTGATCTAGTCACCTCGTGCGCTGACCGAAAATGGAATGTTAATAATATTATTTGGAAAGTCATTTTAGAGTACCATGATGCATTCAACTTCAAGTCTGCTCCTTAAAACCTTTGAAATCCACTGTAGGTATAGATAGTCAATTTTCAGTTTGGTTATTGTAGGTGTAGGTGTAGGTTATTGTAGGCGATATTATAGGTTCACATCGTTCATGGTAGGTACTTGAGTAAACAATTTTTGAAAGCTAGTGCTATGATAAGGAAGTAGACATGAGCCTAGAGAAATTTATAGCATTGTAGGTTGTTTAAATACTGACTAATTCATGTCAATAGACCAGAATTGTGTACAGTAACTGGATAAATTACCGTCAAACTCCGTGGCTGTGACTTTCGCTTCCTTGGCATGGCTGTGAAATATACAGTACTGTGTGACATTAACTGTTACTCCTTTCACTAGAATAAAAATTGCATGCTGAGCAGTAGAAATTAACTACACATAGCATATTTATGAAAATCACATTACTAAAAATTAAACTATTCACAAAAATCACAGAGTTTTCCACATAAAGGTTCACTTAGGTATGAATCAAAGAAGAAAAAAACTAAAAATTTACAAAACTGTGTCGTGAGTTAAAAAATTCTAAAAACAAAACAATTGTGATCACCATAGCACATGAAAAACATGGTAAACATGCATGAAACAAAAGCTAAAAATTCAGAGGGAAAAAATTCTGAGTTAAAACATTGACATTTTTTAAATCCTTCTCCAAAGGAGGTTTCAAATCAAGTACAATTTACAGATGCAATTTTCTAATGAACTCTTGAAAATGCTGCTTCATTTAGTTTTATCTCCCTCCAATCAAGTTCCCTGCCCAAAAGTAGACTCTGTGCCAGTGTAATTTTCGAGCTAGTGCGTATGGTGGGGTGACCAAACGGTTTAGCATGCTAGATTTACCGGTTCTTGTGAGATCACTGAAGTAAAGCAAGATTGTGCTGATTTTTAGGTAGTGGGTGACTTTACATGCCAAGGGCTTTTTCTGTACTGGAGAGGGATTGGAGGATTTACACCTAGTGCCTACACTCTATTTACTGGGAGAGCATACTTTTCCGCCAGGGACGACGGTGGCAGTTAACACAGGATGATATTGCTAGCGAGCCTATTTTGTGGGTGCAACGCAGTATGCTCTCTCACTGTATAGACTGTATGGGATGTTCATTCGCCTTGCCTTCAACCTCTTGACATACAGATTAGTGGATGATTCTGCTGTTCTAGTTGTACCACCCTTCGAAAGGGACGTTAAACGGTGGTCCCTTAAGTACTTTTCTACAGTAGTAGGCTACGTGCCGGCACCTGGATTCCCCCATTTTCACCCTCATTAGCATTTTGAGCAAACTAAAATAGTTGATTGGGATTGGGATCTGGGATTTGAAACCAGATATCCCCCCGTTTTCTGCTCTGGAATTGCAGATGACCCATTTTCAGATCCCGGCCAAGGTTCGGCAATTTTAGTTTGCCAAAAAATTCAATTTTGTGTTCCCCATACAGTGAGGTACTTAACAACATGTTTATTTCATTAATATCTCTTTCGTCACCACCCTACATGCACCGACGCCAAACGACCCATGCCACATGGCATAGTGTAGAGTGGACTCGCCCTGAAGAAGCTTTCAATTAATTTTTTTAGCTGTTAATAACTGGGCTAAGCTGCTGAAAACTTTTCAGCAGTTTAACCCAGTTATTAACAGTTTTTTTAAAAACTAGTGCTGAAATTAGTCAGGAGTCTTAAACATTTAATAAGCTTTCAATATAGTTAGCGAAACGTTGGGAGTTTGTTTTTTAGAGGTTCTCAGGAGTTAAACCCATTTACTAACAGTTTTTTTGAAAACTAGTGCTGAGATTAGGCAGAAGACATGAGTCTTATAGCCCATACACACGACGGACTCCCAGCTCAAAGATTGGATCCGTCGGACTGGCAATCCGTCGGACTGGCCAACCACACGGTCGGTTTCCGCGCGGACTGCGAGTCCGAGAGAGAGGGCACGGATTGCAATCCGTGAAGTAGAACCGATGTCTATACGACGGACGGACTCTCAGTCCCAATCCGAGGCCATACACACGACGGACTGGCAATCCACGGATTCAATCTTCGAGCTGGGAGTCCGTCGTGT
>QKMV01004077.1:0-10592 GCA_003287335.1 Lednia tumana
TCCCCTCTTCCCTGTTAGGTTCATCATCACCCTCATTATCACCCTATCATTCACCGACGCCAATAGACCAGTGCCACGGGGCAAGTTGTCTAAACAGTGCGTCGTTAAACACCACTATAAAAAAGAACCCAGGACCTCTCGCTAATCAGTCGAACGGACGAGCACATCTGAACGCACCTTGAGCCAGGGAATTTGCTCTTGTTGCTGGACAGCGGTCGAGCTGTTTCTAATCCCAAAGTTATCCAGTGAAGCCGTGTTCTCATAATTAGCAATGTTTCCACATCATTTTTTTTTTAGAGATCAATGAATAATGATGGTGTGATTGAACATTTTATAAGCTTACCACATTAGGAGTAGTGGTGCCAACTGTGATCGAAACTTACTGATTTGGTCCAAGTAGGAATATCATTATTGGCGATTCAATTTGCGTTTTACAACGATACTTCTCTAATTTTTTGTTCAACTATTCAAACACTTGTATCCAGCACTTATTGATGAGCATGCAAATGAAGCAACCAGCACAGTTTTGGAATCAATTTTTGTAGGTTATTTCCAGTTGTGTACTTTTGCTATAAAAGCTTCAAATGTAGCCGTTTAGGCCTTGGAAACCTTACGGTAACAAGACTGTAACATAGACGCCCTTCGCTCTTCTGGACTTGTCATTTGAAGATATTTTAAAATATTTTCCATACTAAGATTAGAATCAGATTATTTGAATCAATCACTGATCTTAACGCACACAAATAAACTCATAAGTAGATTTAAAAAAATGCCCATGAGGTACAGTTTCCGGAAAATCAAACGAAATCAAAACGCTCAAGCAAATGTACATCATATGAAACTAAAATCAAAAATACAAAAATGTACTACTTTAAGATCTCCCTCCTCATGTTTCCCGCCAAAACCAGAGACGAATGACAGCTAGAATTGACAGCAAGCTCTGCATTCTGCAACAGCTGGCTCCGTAGCTAGCTCGATCTGTCTCAACGATGTGGCTAATGCAATTTTAGTATCTTGCTGAATTGCTTATGAATATTCGTATGGATTGTGAAAATGGGAAGGTAAAGGAAAATTTTAATTCCCCGTAGTTATTAAATACTACATCACTTAACGCTCTCTTGGCAGAAACTCCCTATCTCAGATTATATTTTGAGGTTAGAATCTAGCGTTGAATTTGTAAAGCATATATTTCATGGTTTCTGGCATATATTCGTTTACAGACATAAGGAATGGCGTAAAGAAGCGAAAAAGATGAGAAGGAAACGAATACGACAAGCAAATGCTCAGTTCATTGAAGAAAAGACTAATGCCGATCGAGAGGCAATGGAAGATTCACCCCGATTTCAAGCATTAGTGTCTGAACAGTATGCATTGGAAATCTTTGAACGAGAAGAGGAGGCTCGTCAAGAACTTATTCGTCATACCCAGTGGCTGAAAAATGAAGAAATAGCTCAGCAACAGTTTATTCTACGTCAAGAGAGGCTAGCACTTGCTCGAGTAGAAAGAATAAAACAAGACAAACTCATTCGTGAGGAATGGGAGGCTGAGCAAGCTAGACTGAAAGTAATTGCTGTAGAGAAACAAAAAGTAGAAGATGAAAAGAAGCTCAAACAGGATGAACTAATGAAACAAATTGATGACTTCGTACGGAAAGGTGGAGAACTTCCAGAATCGGTCAATATATCAACTGAAACGAATCCAGATAGAGACCCCTGTCCATTTTTCTCAAAGACTGGTGCTTGCAGATTTGGCGATCGGTGTTCTCGGTACTAGATTTTGAACTTGATATTGTGTTGACATTGGTATATACTTACCTACAATGCATGCTAAATAATGGTAATTTTGAGTACCTACATTTGTGTGTTTTTTTACAGAAATCATAAGAGGCCTGGTATTAGCAAAGTGCTGTTGATTCCATCATTCTATTCCCATTTTGGCATGAGCCAATCCATGGCAGTGGAATACGACACAGACTTGATGCTGGAGTATGAGGATTCAGAAACATACCAGCACTTCAAGGACTTCTATGATGACGTGCTACCCGAGTTGGAAGAATACGGTGACGTAGCCCAGTTCAAGGTACCAACTTGACAAAATTGAATCCTTCTACCCAAACAATTGAAACTTGTGGTGTTGATAAATATGAATTTCACTTACAATTTCTGGCTGGTCAGGGACTCGACAGACAAATATTTTTGAAGTGAAATGAATATATATCCAGTTATCAGCTTTAAGTACACGTGGTTGTTTGAAGCTCACATAATTTCTTAGCTTTCAGTGTTATTTAAAAAGAAAGTAATCTACTGACCAAAATTTCATTTTTGTATCAAGGTTTGCTGCAACGGGGAGCCTCATCTTCGAGGGAATGTCTACGTTGAGTTTTCTACAGAGCGATATGCAGTCGCAGCATACCAGAAGTTCCATGGCCGATTCTATGGAGGCCGACAGCTCAACGTCGAGTTTACCTGTATCTCCTCTTGGAAAGCAGCTCTCTGTGGTTTGTGGAAACGTTCTCGAAGCTTTGACGGCAGTATCCTTACAAAGTTGTTAAACAACCAACGCCTGAATAAAATAATTGTATCCACCTCAATTTGATGGACCATTGGTAATAATTTAGGGCTTCGCTAAGGCACCATTAGCGCGTTAGATGCGTTGAAGGCTGATAACAGAATTTTTTCGATAAAACCTGCAAAATTCGTTTTTGAAGATAGTGAGAACTCTATCAGTCATTTGGAGCCAGTCCTACAATGCCAGGAAGCAAGCAAAGAGTATTACGTGACAAAATGTGATTTATACGGAAACTTCTCAACAATTGCGCTAAAATATGTAGAGGCTGAAGCTGCATCTTTGGATATTTAAAGAAAGAACAAACATGTACAACAAACACAAGCAAAAACACAAAATAAAATAGTTTTTCAAATATGGATGTAGAGTGACTAAAGGCTGGAATAGTTTGGGTTTGGAAAAGAAGGGAGACCTGCAAGTTACCATCACATAAACCTGTAAGTGCAAAGATAAATTGCCTTAAGCAACCTTCAGATGTAAGTCTTTTTCAAGCGACAAATATTAGTCAAATTGCTACGCGCATCCACAAAGGAAGATGGTGAGGGCAAAAGGGCTACACATATTATGTTGCCCTATTAAATACAATTCTATTGGGATGCAACTGAATTGTCTTCAAATTTTTCTTTAATGGAAACAGATATTAGCTACACCAGCTTTTCAGTTATCGAGCTTAGGTGATGAAGTGTCTTCCATGGCCTGACTGAAAGCTCATTCCGATCTCTTCGTTGCGGAGAGCTAGTTTCCTGATCTTTGGTTTTGCTGAGGGTTAAGTCGGAATGGTGTTATAGAAAAGGTACAAGTTATTGAATTGGCTTTTTTACAATTTAAAGTGGATTTTACAAGTGTAATTTGTACGTAGGGCATAGGGCCTCTGTTACTTTTCTTCTGAGCTGCCCAGCTCCGAAAAGATCAAGATGATATAAAGATCCATTTACAACAAAAGGGAGTTGGGTTTTATAGCGGTGAAGCATTTTTTCTGGCCAATGGGAGACAAGCTGGGCCGTGCCCACTGGCCAGATAAAACGCACCAGGAAACGCGGAGCTGGTCCTTGGCTGAAAATGGACCTTTAACCTCTAGAGTTGGTACATTGTCCACGGAGAATTTAAACCAAGAGGAATTTCATTTCATCTTGAAGCAAGCTCATGCACAGTTTAATCAACCATTTCCCCTGCCTTTTAAGTCGATTGGTATTTGGACTATTATGGGATAACAATTTTTTAGCTTGATACCACTGCAATACATTCTTATATCACAAATCAATTTCTAGCTGGAATCTGGAGGTGGGCTCTCTGAGGCCCGATCTGTAAGCACAGGGGCAGACATTTTTGGGATGATGTCAGTATTGTCGATGGCACGATTGTTTAGGGCCAGTTGTTTAGAGCTATTCCTAGGATCCAATTGTTCTAACCATGGCTTAGCCAATCTCATCCAAAGAATGGGCGACTAGTGACCAAGGAATTCCAGAGTCAATCAACGTTGTGGGACAATGCTTTTCTTATGGCGTTAAAAATCCCCCAATGTTGATTGCCTCTGGAACGCTAGTCGTCCATTTCTTTTGTTTCTGAGGATTGATCATATTCATAACTTAAGGTTGAGGAAAGTTGTGTTACTTTAAAGTCTTAACGATTTCAACAAATTTTATAATAGACATTAAATCTTCTTGTCTCCTCTTAAAAATTATTCCTGGGTGATCTCTGTTTGTTTGCAGGAATGTTCTTTAAGAAGCGTTGCCCCAAGGGGCGAAACTGCAACTTTCTACACGTTTTCCGCAACCCAGACGCCCGGTTTAGCAGAGCTGATCGAGACTTGCACCACCACGCAAGAGACGAGTCTTCACGGCATAGCCCTCGATCTCCGTCACGGTGCTCGTTTAACAGTCCGCACCGGAGCCGGTCGCGGTCGCGGAGAGGACAAGAAGATAGAAGCCACTGGCGGTGGTCGGAATCTCCTCCTCTTTCGAGGTCGGGCAGAAGTGACCGTGCAAGGTCCTCATCTCGGAGCAAGGGTGGAAAAAGGGAGAAGAAATCGTCAAGAACGCACAGAGAGAAAGAAAACAGTACTAACAGGGCTTCTTCTAAATCAAGAAAAGGGTCATCGAGAAAGACTAAAGGTGGAGAAACAAACCGTTCTGAGAAAAGTTCTGAACGTGATAGAAGTAAATCTGAAAGAAGTAGGCAAAGAAGTGCCGATAAAAGCAGTAGAAGCGATTGCAGCAAAACCTCAGAAAGGAGTGAAAGGATGCAAAAATGAGACTGACTCTTTGTTTATGTGCTTACTGCAAAGTAAATGTATTACTAATAAAGATAACCCTGTATTGATTACACCCATAGTGATTTATTCAGACAACCATTCTTGCAAATAGAGCAAGAAGAAAGATTTTGGGTTCACTGATTGCTTTTCAACAGGAGTAGGCTATCGAGCAGTACAGGTTTCCCTCTCTTCCCTCTTAGACTCATTGTCACCCTCATTTACGCGGAGAAAATCCGCCCCCTGGATCTGCACATGGTGAAGGTTTTGCCATAGAAAATCTATTAGTCGGTGGTATAGTCTTTGATTAATTACTTTGACCATATAGGGGTATAGCCCCCTATCATTCACCAATGTCCCAGTCGTTCCAGTCGGGTTGTTGCGCATCACAAAATCAAGAAAAATTATGTTCCAGAACTAAAACCAAGCCCCATCAAAATGTTTGTCTACAGCTGTCTGATTGCTGGTTGTAGTGTCATCGGGTAACACTCCAAGACGCAACCAAATTCTTGGCCTCAGCCATGGTACCATATAAAACATTAAATCAGATGTAGGCTTTAGTTAGCTGATGTGTTGATCTCCATAGAAAATTCTGTGTTGGCAGTGTTTGTTTGGACGAAAGCTATAATTCAGTGACGGCAGGCTGGAGAAGCGCAATATTTCCAACACTTCCAAAAATGGCTAGCGTGAAAATCATTAGACTAAAATATAAAATTGAGTACGTACGCCATACCTCTTCCAAGACGCCCATGCGCACTACTGAGAGAAACTACGGGCTCTAATTTTGGGGCCTGGTGTTTTCAAGAAGCCCACCCTGCCGGCATGCTACTCCAACGCCCCTCTGAGACGAGTCACAGGCTTCTAAAGAAGTCAATGACCTTCCCTAATTTCATCCATGAAGATCGCTCTGTTGGGGTGGTAGCCAGTATAACCACCCACCCTCCCGGTAAAGGTGGTCAGAAGAGAGGCCATTATCAACTCTTGTTGGAAAGCCACCACATCAGAGAAATTGATTCAGCGTACTCGAGTGAAACGGGCTGCGGTATGGCCGAAATTTTCGGGATACTCTGGTGAAGGCTAGTCCAGACCCGGGATTTAAAAGCTCTTGGTCAGCCCGACCAATCGAGGCATGAAGGCTAAGCATTCTCTTGACGCGAACAGGCCCCAACATTTCCCGAAAATTAAAGCCTGGCCCGAAAGCATGAAAAGCCCGAAATGGGCCAAAAGACATGAAACAACGTACATTTAGGCGAAAATGTCTTTTGGTAACGCAGCAACCTTTTGGTAACGGCTTCGGCAAAGTTTCTTCGACTTGTTGCATCCCCAACCGGCTATTAACAATCAAAGATGACACGCATTAAGACGATCCTGGATTTGATCTTTAGAAGTTCATGGAAACAAAAAACCGGCGAGCACGGAGACCGCGCGGTTAGCGCGTCTGCCTTGCTATCGGGAGGTCCTGGGTTCGATCGTGGTGACCGGCTATGGTTGTGGTTTTCTGTGATTTCCGAAAACCACTCCGGCCGTCTCATCCGCTCCCGTTCCCAGTCTCGACCCCTCTGCAGGCAGGCTGCTAGACAGCCTTGGAGCCGCGTGATCTTGAGAACCGAGAAACGCGTTTCGGAGACGGGCGCGAGCACGGAGGTTCTGGAAGTGGAAACTGTCATTTCGCACAGCTGGACTCTTTGGTGCTGCTAGAACAAACAAGCCTGTTAACTAGACATTAATACACTTCAAAAATGTCTCGCTGGTCGGCCACGCGAACATCGGACCTCGGATTTACCGATGCTCTACCCTCGGAGCTAACCACAGCTGAAGTGAAATTAAAGAAAGCATAGTTTAATGCCTCTTTGAGGGTGGTAAGACTGAATTACCCGCCTTTCTGGCCGTCAATGCGTACTGTTTTGCATGGTGGTAACTCTCACGTACCACCATGAATTTTATACCATTGTATCACCTATTACTTCGTTAAGCGCGCGTTGGTCCTTATCGGATGGACTACAAAACAATCCATGCTGTTCTTGTACCGATTATTTTTAAACTTGCGAACTCTTGTGCGCCTCTAAGGGTTAATGTTTTACGTTAGTAGTTATAATATCTTTTATATCCTCTATAGCAGTCAGCATTCTGCTATGTGCTGTAAACTGAATCAGCTGTACCAATACAAGCTTTTAGGGTACGTATGAAGATTAATTCATCAGTTTGTTCATTTGCCAACGAACCATAGCAAAGTAAGTTGAAGTTTTTGTTGAAGGTTTTATGCTAACTAATAATTTCCTATCCTAATAATTATGTATCTTATTAAACCAATATCTTAATCTAATTAAAGTTAATGTGACTAGAAACTAGTAAATAAAATCCATCCTGCCGTCTGGTTTTCCGAATACCGAGGACATCTTTCACGGAAACCATGTTCAATTCTAAGGCGTACTTTTCTGATATATCCAACCGATAGGTTCAATGGCATATGGTAATAATATTTGAACGAAATCTCGCTTGAATGATTAATTAGCAAAGTCGTCCGCTGGGCGCGTTGATTAATCTTTTCCTTGACATCGTTCGTGAGGAGATCGAGAGTGACTTGTGACTTGTGGCGTCATGCCCTGTCGTTGGATGATGAAGCCACGCTCTGGTACCTGAAGTGCCACCGTTCCATCGTGCCGTGGATGGGTCGAGATGAGGCTGCGCTGACGGCTAACCGCAAATCACAATCACGATTTCCGAACACTTGATCCATCTTTCGAGTTTCGACCTCCAACCGACACTTGGCCTGATTCGAGTGATGATCGGTGCATCGCCAAGGAAAAAGAACACCGCCGAGCTGCATTTAGTGTCAGATTTACGCATAGACTGACAAGGCTCTAGCCTAGGGGCGCTAAAGATTGGGACCCTAAAGTGTAGATAGGTATAGTTTTCGCTTTGGTTAGAGGTGCACGGAATTTTGAAACGTTTTAATGCTCGGACTTGTAAGTATCCATGTCAACATCCCGAACATGTTATCTATCAGAATATATGTTGTCAAATATCTCGTAGGCGCTCACATGCCATATTGCCACTTATAGGTATTTGCAATTTCCAATAGGGAGGCAATTTGGTATTTGGCAACACAGCTCTGTGCCTGAGTCAGCGACCAAGTCATTACGGTATAAAACCCGAGTCCTATCAAATAATCATTGGTTTCAATAAAGATAAACCTTATCACCTCTAATTCCGTGCACTCCTAACTAAGCTATAGCCTAAAAAATACCTAAAAAATAACTAAAATAGATATAGTCTTTGCTTTAGATTGGAGTGCACTGAATTTCTGCCTTCAAGGGGTGATTAGGTTTATCTTTGTTGAAATCAATGTTTATTTGACAGGACTCGGGTGTTCTACCCGTAATGACATGGTCGCTGACTGGAACACAGAGCTGTGTTACCTAATACCAAATTGCCTCCCCAACCCTGCCATACCTACCAGCACAATAAATACTAAAATCTTCATAGCAATATGGCATGTGAGGGTTGCACTTGATGTACGAGATATTTGACAACATAGCCAGTCCCATCTTTTCTGACAGATAATATGTTTGGGGTGTTAATATGGATAACAAGTGCGAGGACATCCCCATCATTAAAGCCCCATCATTAAAACGTTTAAAAATCTCGTGCACTTCTAAATAAGCAAAGACTATACATTAAAACATTAAAACATCCTTCTACTGTTCTATACAGGGCTGAGAAATTTTTATTTGAATTGAATGAGGCGTTTGTTTTCTAAAGCAAGTAAGTTAGGAATACAAAAATTCTAAATAAACCGAAAACCCGCCAAATATCTAATGGTTTGGATGTTCTGATGCTTTGAGAGGCGATGTTGAAGTTGTTCATATTGGCGGTGGCGCTCTCTGTCTTAAAACAGTTGTCGGCCCTAAAGGGCCTTATAAAACTGGGTTCCGACGTTTCGACGGCGATGGCGCCAGTTTACCAGTTTTACAAGGCCCTTTTTAGAGCCGACAACTGTTTTAAAAGAGAGCGCCACCGCCAATAGGAACAACATCTAATGATTTCTTCCCGGTTTCGTTCTTTGGACACTTAAAAATAACAGGTTTGGATTTTGGTTTCTGCTTTGAAAACTATCGGTTTTATCCGGTTTTCGGTTTCGGTTTTAGTCCCATTCCCTTGCCAGAGGGGGGAGGGGGGAGGGGGGTCAAAGCGAACGAAATGGGCTTCTAGCTACCGTTTGGTGTACATAGCCGTGACGTTTTGAGGGTCGTCAACAATTCATCGTTGAAGATCACGACGCTTGATGTACCAGAAGCGATTGTACGACATTACCGAGAGGTATTTACGCGAAGTGGAAATGTACCTAAACTCAGAGAATCAACTGTGTTAAGCTAGGGATACTAACAATATAAATTAACTGTATCAGACAAAATTCTTCCTTGACAATGACTATAGAATCCTTCAGCCTTGATAAATTGTTAAACATTTCATATTTGACCACCTTGAACTTCTGAGCAATTACACCGAGAAGGGTGTGTCTTCAGTATAGGATGAGCATCTTTTTTGAATCTTTCACGGAATCAATCAGGCAGCCTTGACTTTTAACTGAACGCACAAAGGTATGATGAAGGACATGTTTATTATATAATAGGTAATTCCCATCGAATCTATCTGACAGATGATTTCATTTGCTAGCAAGGGAGTTAAGCATGTACATCGGAAGAAAGTATTAATGTTACATTTCTTAGACTCATGTCTTCTGTCTAATTTCAGCACTAGTTTTCAAATTATCTTTCAACAATCGCCCCGAGGAAGCTTTTAATATAGTTAGCGAAACTTTGGCAGTTTGTGAAAAGCTTTCAGCAGTTTAACCCAGTTAATTAACAGTTTTTTTTGGAAAAGTATTAATGTATTTTCACAAATTTAGAGCAAGGTACTGTGAGTTAGTTGACAGTACGGATACCGACTCTCAAAATCAACCATGTACAATCAATCAAACACATATCAATCAATACCATATACCCACAGCACACTATCGAATAGGAAAATATCATAAAACTAAAAGGTTTGGCTTTAGTTCTCCTGAAGAGAACTAGCTTGCATTTAGATTCATGGTTCACCGAGTTTTTATTCGTCTTTAAAATAATGGTCCAATCATAAAAGTTATTACAAAATGCAAAGTGGAAAAAGACTTCAACAATCTTAAGTAAAAAAGAGATTATGTTTACTCAAAAACACCTTGGCCTGGTATGATAAACACAACGTGCATATTTTGTTCGAAGCCAAAAGTCCTTGCAATTAGTAATTACTTTGTAATCATAACCCAGTGGTAAAATGTAAGTGATTGTTATTATGGTAATGTACGGTAGGAACACTTTATCACTGCGGCCCATCTTCATTGTCCAGCACCGAGAAAAGCGATTCGGTAGCGATAGCAAGGAATCCACCCTCACAAAGTCACTATAGTATAGTTGGGAACTTAACAAGTGCTAAACACTCAGCAATACGAGTTGCATTTGCAATGATAATTTCCATCCGTGCAATGCAATACATGAATAATTTACTAGCACTGTGTGTAATTATGTGATTTATGGCAGCAAGTATACGCCGAGAAACCGTTGCACTGGTTTGCACTGAACGGTTTGGCATGTTGGATACACCGGTTCTCGTGAGATCACCGAAGTTAAGCAGCATTGCGGTGGACCAAAGGTTTGATGGGAGACCATTCATACCAAGGTCCATTTCTGTTCGGGAGAGAGGCTGGAGGGTTTGAAGTTAGTGCGACAGCTTCAATCCC
>QKMV01004078.1:0-10591 GCA_003287335.1 Lednia tumana
AGGTTTATAATGGACTTGATATTATTTTATTTTATACCAGAGACTGGGCCCCCAAACTCCAATTTTTTACTAGACTGTGCACTCCAACCCCCCTCCCCCCGGATATCCTCTATTTTGGATGTGCCCCGGGTGGCTAATGAAGCACCGGCCGTCACTGCCAGGCAGGATAGGGAAATCACAACCCAAGTGGCTTTACTCAGGAGGTAGATCTAGTATTCTTTTCTTGGCTGGAATAGGTCTATTTTACAACCTCCTGAATTGATTAGTACAGCAATGTAAAAGCTCGCGACTTCCACCCATGGAATATGACGTACTGACACATTTTTGCATACCTCTGCTGGCTCTAACGTTGAAGATAGCCTATAGATCATATGCGGGAGAGTTGGAGATGGAAGAACAAACTAGGTAAAGAATATTAATATCAATTCAAAAAAACCTGCTTACCCAAGGATTTAAACCCCGGACCTCTGGCTTACATGGCAACTGCTCTACCAACTGAGCTAAGCACGGTACGATATTTCGGAAGTGAATGAATAATTATGGTTGGTCGATCTTACAAGGAGAATTTAACCAAGATGATAAGTCAAAGCTTCTTGGTTCCAATTCTCCTTGTAAGATCTACCACTCATATATATTAATTCGCTTCCAAAATACCGTACCCTGCTTAGCTGAGTGGTAGAGAAGTTGCCATGTCCGCAAAAGGTCCGGGGTACGAGTCCTCGATTAAGCAGGTTTTTTGAAGTGATATTAATGTTCTTAATGTTAATACTAGCCATGTAAATGGCTTTATATTTGTAATCCTTATCAACAAACAGGGTGTTTTCGGTTGATATTTTTACATATTTTGCCCCAAATCGCCTGAAAGGGTCATTGTAAATGCTCAATTTGAACTTTTTAGACCACCAAAATAGAAAACCCATGGTTAATATTGAAAAAGTACTTCCAAATAGACCTAGTTTGTTCTTTCATCACCAACTCCCTCGCTTACTATCATGCGCTATCTTCATAGAGCCAGCAGATGAATACAAAAATAGGTCTGATCAAAGTTTCTTGTGCGGCTCACCATGCTAATGCATAGGCTTTGTTCAATGATAGAGCCAGCAGAGGAATACAAAAATAGATCTGATCAAAGTTTCTTGTGCGGCTTACCATGCTAATGCCAAGACGCTACCCTGATTTCTGTCGAGGGGATCTTTCGTCTTAACAAATGACATCTGCCAAGTTTCATCAAAAGGTTGTGTTACGATGATTTTGATACAATTTAGCTAGTTTCAAGAATCTAGTGATTAAGAGTTCAGTGACTTCGATACGTCAGACTGATTAAGATGCCTTACTTCTTTGATCCAGCTTGTAATGCATCCTATTTTAACCTCAAATTTCATGTGCTGTGGGGAAGACACCTACAGTACAGATTGTGACCGGGAAAGGTTAAAGCTAATATGGAACTGCGGCTGTAAATGGAGTCAATACCCCTGCTGACTGTACATTCTCCCGTCGTACTAGCTGGCATCGTATTTACGAGGTGTTACTGCCTTGAGCACAAATTTTCTTTCTCTCTAACTCTACATACTTCCGCTGTAGGGTTTGAGCATTGGTGGGTTCGTCAAGGTTTCTAGAGGCTGGCAATTATTAATAAGCAGATGAAAGTGGAACTCACTTCACATTTGTTTGGTCCGATTTCCTTCTTGCTAAATCAAATTTCGTACACACAATCCAAGCTTAAAAGAAGTTAAAAATTGTAATGACTAATTAGACATTTAAAAGTGTTGTTAAGAGTCTGTGAATTGTTGTTCTTTCTAGTTTGAAAGTATGTTGTGTAGCCTGTGCCATCTTCAAATACCTACCAAGAATGTAAGCATATTTTTTATTTTTTTTAACTGTTAATAACTGGGTTAAGCTGCTGAAAACTTAACTGAAACTAAACTGCCAAAACTTAGCAGATGTCAATTGTCTGACTGATTGCTTTTGACTGACTGACTGCAATTGACTGCTTTTGAAACTTTGGCAGTTTAGTTTCAGTTAAGTTTTCAGCAGTTTAACCCAGTTATCAACAGTTTTTTTAAAAACTGTAGTGCTGAAATTAGTCAGGAGATATGAGTCTCAAAAGTTTTATAATGCAAGCATATTATGCATGCAAAAGAAAGCCAGAAAGATGCTAGAAAACTTGAAATGATTAATTCACTTGGCAGAGGCAAGCAATTATAGTTATATATATATAGTAGTAGCAGATATTGATTTTCCCCAATTGACTGCAGTACCTATGAAAATAGGAAGAGAAAAACAGGGTAATGATATAATAGTTTACTTTGTTGTCAATTACCTTCGCAGAAAAGTGTGACATCTGCTAAGCTCTCCGACTTGAATAGGTTACTAAAGGCGGACGCTAAGTTGCTGCCGAAGCTGTTCCATTTCAGACAGAACTGCTGCTGCGGATCCATTCCAGTCACGGCCCAGAATGTTTTACCTGCACGGAAACAATTTTGTTACTGACAGTTTCAATTATTAACAATACTACTTCTAGGCAACTGTGTATTCTTTGTTGTGCATCTTTGTGTTGCACCAAAAACTCCATCAGAAGCATCCTGCTTGGCCTACATTTTGTTAAAACACTAAGCACAAAACAAAAAGATAAAGATAGCAGAAGCTTGTTTCACCAATTCAATACAATTGTGAAATAGCGACTAAGGCCAAATACAACCTTTCCCTTGGCTAAATGGAATGTACCATTCAACAGAAATTAAAAGAATGATAGTTCTAAACCAGTAACCACATCTGACACAGAAATAACTTCTACTAGGTTACAACTAGCTTTGTCACTACTGAATGTCGATAGTGCCGTGTAACCATACGTGTACAACTGCCGACTCCTGAATTGGCCGATTTGAAAGGTGCCCGAGAAGAATGCTTTAAATCAATCACGGTTAGTATTCTGGACTGATATTCAGACCCTCAAGCACAAGTTCAGTAATCCACGCACAGAATTTATATCCGAATAGAACAGCCTGCATTCTTCAGCCGCCAGCAACAAACACAATTCTGGAATTATGAATAAACCATACTAATGAGCTGATGACTTGGTAAGGAATTAGTATTTAATACTTAAAACTTTTCTAAACGCCATGGCGGAGACAATTGCATTACGAACGCACAAAAATAAACGAGTGACAATTGAATATGCACCTAGCTGTCATCTCTCACACCTTCTGTCATTCTAACCTCTGTGGCAACTGTCAAATAACTACTCGCGATCTAGGAAGTAATAAAGAGCGAAAACTACAGTCAGGCGTCCAAATCCTACATGGTTAGCTCATTTGGCCAACCTACCTGAATGCTAATTGCATCAACGAAAACAATGACTTGGCTATAGGTAACGAGTCCAATCACACACTCGAAAAACAATAAACGGAATGCATTTCTGTCGATAGCTAATGCGACACGACTCACTTTTCGTTCTGCGATAATACCCGAGTGATTCTAGTTTCCAATCAGTTGCCCGACGCGCGTAATCCTAACGAAAATTAGACATAATGGCTTCTACACTTCTCAAGGTAAAGACCTGCGCCAAACATTCCATGCATTCGACCATCTTGACTCAGGCTGACACGATTCACAGGCCTATGTCCGCGATGCAAGTTAGTGTGTGTGTATGCAAAATGCACTTGCCCGATTTCGACCGTCGCACTCGCGAATTGACCGGACCAAATATCACACCTCACACATCGTCGCTATTCGTTCACAATGCAATCACCCTTTTCAAGTACCTGTGTTGTAGCCGTCCCTGCGCTATTTTATAAATAACTTATTTTGCCCTAACCCGTGCATAAAAAGAAATGTTGGTGTAGCCTACAGCCAGCCGGAAACAGTTGTGTGCGAGTCGAAGTATGCGCCGTGTGCATCCGCGCATCCGGTGGCCCAAGCCAGCTTACCGAAATAAATGGAATTCGCAAAGTGCGTTATTGAGCGGTTGGCCGCGGGAAATTGACAGGGCCGGGAAATGGGAAACGGTATGAACGCGGCGGCTTGCGTGACATTTTCTTTGGACGTCACCAAGCCGCGAATTTTCGCTTGGCAAGGTTTATTTGCTGGATTTGGGCCGCGCGCGGCGAGCCATTTGCATCGCGGATTGGTCGGGCGAGCGCATTCGAAGTCGATGGGTGCATCCACGCACTAGGCTCCTCCCCTCGCCATGTTTTCGCTTGCTTAGTGTTTCGCTCGGGCCGTGCAGCCTTGACGACGGGCGGGCGGTCGGCACTTGTTTCGCAGGTGCAGCGCGCCTGGCGCCACCTAGCAAAAACTACGTCACACGCGAGTGCCGTGTCAACGCACCGCGGTGATGACATCACGTAACTAGGAACAAGGAGCCACGGAAAACTACGCGAGTTCGGTTGGCCGATTTTGTGTTCGAAATTAATGTTTTGGAGTTGTCTCATTTCTTTGTTCGATCTGGTTTTGAGGTTGAACGTTTCGTGCGTCTTGACGGGTCGCTTCGACATGCGTGAATGGTCGACGCCGAAATGTCTTGTTGTAAAAAAAGACCTTGGCACGAAAAAAAAACGTGCCGGCAATAATTATCAAAGGGACCTTGTGGTTTTTAACAGTAAACAAAAAGATCTATCTGGGAGTGACGGTTGCAGGCTGCAGCTGAAATCGGACCGAAAATATTTATAACTTTTAACATCGATTGTTACTTCGCCTCGTAAGATGAAGGCTAAACTGACTAATAAGCCAAAAAAACAGGTTTCTAGTAATTACTAATTGCCCAAACTGATCTCTGAAAATGAAATGAACTCAATAAATTAATTTCTGGTTTAATTTGCCAGATGAAGATTGACAGCCTTGTTCCACTGGTCCTGCTTTCTCAAGTATTGAAAGGAGTGAGGAAGAATAGGATTGGAAGAACACCAAATCTTCAGGAAGTTGGCGATGCTTCTAGTATGTTATTACCATTATTGATAGACCATGATTCGATCCAATTCTCCATCCTGATGCTTTTGCAGTCCTGTGCCCTTTGTCCTGCTTCAATGGTTGACAAAATGTAATGCTAGATAGTCTACTATGTCACTGACCTTAACATAAATTGAAGTCATTTTGCCCAAATGCTCAATTAGTATAGTCCTACATTTTGCTCAAATACCTTGCTAGGCAACTATCTTAATGCTAAATTACTGATAATTTTACGGTGAAACGATTTACTTCGAGTACTAATTTGAGAAATTTAAATAGACTATCTGATTTCTGGTTTGATAAGGACAACATATTAAAAGCCACTTACAAGGCTAGTTTTAAATGTGAAGTTTACTTTTATCTTTGACAGCTGTTTGATAACCAGAGGTCCGGGGTTCGATTCCTCGAGTAGGCAGGCATTTTTGAAGTGATAGGAATATTTTTCAAGATTTCTGGTTTACCTGTCAGTGTATCTAGCAAAAAACTATCTAGCTTTCGAAAGATTCGTGCCAGGCGGCATCGTGAAATGAACAGTCCCCCTCGAGTCCAAACGATCTAACGCTTTAATTACAAGATGTACAGATTTATAATTGGACCAACGGCCTTGCTTCTACGATTCACCCACCGCTGCTAGGCGCGCGACACGGGCACGGGATCTCCACGTCAACCGGACTCGAGACCCTGGCAGAACACAGACTTGTTTAACGTCCGTCGTAGCGACACCTTTCGGTTGCCAGTCGGGCACGGCGAGGCAGGCAACGAATTAAAATACAAACTGTTAATTGATACCTACGATTTAATTTTAACCACAATTTCATGTTTTTTCACATTCAACAATAAATAACTGTGTGTCCGACCAAAGAATATAGAAGGGTGGTCGTCAATGTCCATGCGCAATTCAAGCCGTCGTATTTTATCAGTGATCAAGGTAGAACGTTAAAAATTGGTTCCTAACTTATGTCTCTTTGACGTTCTTCTGGGTCTTTTCTCTCGATCTTTTTAAGTGCTCTTTGTTTGTTCGAATCAAAATTTAAGAAAACCCTAAACAAACAAATGATAAATCCATGAAAATTGCCCTATCACACGATTTTCTACGACTAGTCACAAGTTTGGGCAACAGATAGCTGAGGATGGCTTCAAACAACTTTTAAAAGTTCCTGTGATATCAAATTTCTTAACTCTGTCTTCTGTGTAACTTTTTTGAATTGCCTGCTATGAAAGAATCGTTTTCAGCGGTTGATAGCTTGCCGCTAAACCAGAGCCTATTTGATTAAAATTTCCGAAATTGAAGTAAAAACACTAAGAAGTCAACAACGAAAAGTAGAATTCATTTAATTTTCCAAGAAGCCTCGCGTTCTTTTTTGGTAGCCGCTTTCTAACCCCGATCCAACCTGACCAGCAGGATCGCCTAACTGACATCGCGACGAGCGCGCAGACTTCCGAGCCGACCTAACCTCTAGCTCTGGGTCGCGGCCTAGCGCTGACGGCGGTTGTCTAGCCGACCACCAGGGTGCCGTCGTCAGGGAAAATGTGAGGCGGAATCTCGAGGTTCAGCGGCGCGGGTCCCTTGCGGATCCGGCCCGAAGCGTCGTAATGGCTACCGTGGCACGGGCAGTAGTAGCCGCCGAAGTCACCTGCGAGCAAGCAAGCGTGCGAAACGAGGTCAACAGAATGTTTGGCGTGTTGGATACACTGGGTCTCGTGAGATCACCGAAGTTAAGCTACATTGCGATGGACCAAAGGTTGGATAGGTGACCATCCATACCGAGGTCCATTCCTGTTTGCAAGGGAGGTTGGAGGGTTTAAAGCTAGTGCAGCAGCTTCACAGGCTACTTCACTTAGGGCCGGTTTTACAACTTTTCTTAACTCCCAGTTAAGAGTTATTCATAGGATTAAATTGGTATCGCCATGCCGACAGCCAATCTCATGCACGGAATTAATTTTGTTTCTGAGGATTATCTCTTAACCCATGGTTAAGAAAAGTTGCAAACCGGCCCTTAGGCTACCGAAATACTGAATTGGAGTCGGTTTAGATAGCCATAACAGAATAAGAAAGGAAATTTGAAGGAAAAGATTCTAAATAGACCTATTTTATTCTTTTGTCTACAACTTCCCATCATTTCACTCCTGAAGATGGCCCAGCACACTGAGCTGAAACGTCGAGACCAGAGGTCTTTTTTAGGACCGACAATATCAATATCTCAGTCTGAATTAGCGATTAAAGCTAGCAATCGCAAGTGTATGCTTGATTCGATTGCTAGAGTCTGGCAGCCTGGCGGCCTAAGCATTAACGTAAGTAAGTAAAGTACGAAATGGCTGGACAGTTAGATGTAAGAAACAGAGTTAAGATTTATACCTAGACTTAGGCTGTGTCTGAATTCCCTTTCATGCTTGTAAATTCTTGGTCTAGTTCTGGTTTTGACGTCACCACTACCCGAAGACGTAGTAAGCAATGTACGAATTGTCAATCTCAGTCAGATTTAGCAGTCGGAATCAGAAATTAGACCTAGCAATCGAAAGTGTTTACTAGATTCGATTGCTAATCACCTTTAGGCCTGGCGGCCAAAGCATGTACTACTTTAGTTACTAATGCACGAATTGGTGGGACAGTTAGATGCTAGACACAGAATTACACCAAGATCTGGAACTAGAATTAGGGATAGAATTAAAAAACGAATTCAGACCTGTTATTAGTCCAGTTATTAACAGTTTTTTTAAGAATTCAGACCTAGACTGTAAGTTGGAATTAGTTGTTTTAAAACGAACTCAGACAAAGCCTTAGGGCCGGTTTATCAGTGGCCCGTTAAATACCCGACGGCCCGTTAACTTGTCTACCATAGCCACAGCCAACCATATGTATTGATTCTTATCCTAACCGACCGTTAAGATATAACGGCCACTGAAAAACTGGCCCTCGGCGCGCTACGTTCGGAGACTGACCTGCGTTGGCGATGGGCACGCAGCCGAGATGCGTGCAAACGCCGATGAGCACCAGCCACTCGGCACGCTGTACGCGGTCGTCGTCGTGCTGGGGGTCTCGCAGGGACGACACGTTCACGCCTCGCTCCGTCGAGATCTCGGTGCCCGTCCTGGAAAACACGACACAAGTTCCATTCTTATGCATCGTCGACATACTTCGAGATCGGGACCGACAAAACGTAAGGGTTCCTGTCGCTCTGAATAGTTTTGTTTTGTGAAGTTTCAAGAGACCACATTCCAAAGGTCTTTCCAGAGACGATTAAAATCGTGTGTGTAATGCTTTTCTTATAGAGCTGCATTTTAAAAAGTCCTTATTTACTCTGGATTAAGCCTTTTTGAATGTTGTCTATTCCAATAGGTATAGATGCAGCATTATGGTTACAGCCAGGAAATATATTAACTCGTTATTGTTATTGTATCAGCGGTATTTGATATGCTTGGTTTGACATTGCATTTGGTGAGCGGCTTTCAAATGCATGCCAGCCCAGAAACGGAAAAAACTACATGCAGCTTTGGGGCTTGTGTGGTTATCCCAGAAAACATACTGATATTCTGGCTCTGCTATGTATCGATGTTAAAAAGTTGGTCTTGACAAGGCAGCAAATTCCCTGTTTTTATTGTGTTTATTAGAACACTGTTACGCAAGGAATGCCGAATTTATGATTGTCAAAAGACAATGGTTGAAATACTAAGAGAAAACATCAAAATAGGTCGTAAGTTTTCGCTAGCAGGAATCTCTACGTTTTCAAAACTTGGCTCCAAGTTGCAAACTCTTCATTGCCGTGAGCGAAAGTCTATTTTCCCTAACTGATAAATCAAGGAAGAAGAAAATCTATCGGTAAAAATCCACTGGTCGAATAGCTAGGTAGGCACTCTGGAGAGAAGCACACCTGAACGTACCTATGTCGGATGAAGAGCGGCTTTCCGCGCCACTTGAAGGTGACGCTCTTGCCCTCAGGGATGTCTCCCAGCTTGATTTCGATCTTGGCCAGCGCCAGTACGTCTGCGCTGGCACTCATGCTGCTCACAAACTGCGAGACCACGGCCTTGGCGGCATACGCTGTGGCGACCGCACCCCCTGCCAACAGGACATTCATTTCACACGACGTTGCAAGGTAAGTTCATAGTGCTCTCGATAAGGAATCAATGCTGTTACACTTACAGCTAAATTTTCTAATAAGCCACTTGAGCAGAAAAATGCCAGTTATGAAGAACTGTCATGGAGGTCCTTTTGAAGATCTTCTTAAGCCAAAATCAATAGCAGTGGAATGTAGTTGTAACACATCTGATATCAAAGAAAGACAGATACTAACCTCCGACCACCAGGTAGGTGAAGGACTTGCGAGAGGCAGCACTTTCAGAATTGCTGGCATTCGACTTGGCCACTCCACTACGGCGGTAAGCCGAGAAGTCGGGCACCTGGATATCAGTGTGTGCATATCGGACTTGCGTGGGTCCTAGAAAAATTTGACATGTTTCCGAGTTAGAAGCGATCGATTTCTCGACGAAAATATTTGGTAGACCAATAATAAAGTGGTGAATTAGTGCCTTGTATGTTGGAACTTAGATTTTGATGATGCTCTGAACAGTGTGAGCGAATCTTATTAACAGTGGTTAGAATGGGTGCACATATACTGCTGCTCGCATAGGTCGAGCCAGAGCAATAATATGTTGCGGAACAAACTATTCTAGAGATTAAGAATGGATGGACGTCCAGATGGTAAATGGCTGAAAGGAAACGGTTAGCAAGTATCTACCGAACTGACGTTTTTTGGATGAATACAGAGTAATACTGTATATTTAAATGACACAGCCAAACTTCGAATGACCTTTTAATTTGCGCTGAGCGCAGATTTTAAGCACCCTTTATTGTGATAGGTTAGTGGAGGGGGAGGGGCAAATATTCCCTCTTTCGCAATGCAATGCAGCCAAGGAAAACTGATCGACCACTCGCTGCTGCATTACCAATATATTACGAGTATAAATTGACCGATATATTATTACCTGAAGGTCCAGAAGTAACCCGAATCTGTCCGGTAGCCAAACCTTGGCTGAGCGAATAGCTAGTCTTCCTAACTGGAGGAGGCTGGGACAAAATCTTGTCACTGACCACCACGACTGGGGCAGCCAGGGGCCTCAATTGCGACGCTACAGTTTGAGTAGTAGACTTCAGGTACGGCGCCAAATTCGCCGTCTTCGACACGACGTTGATCATCTTGCGATCACTGAATTTTCCACCAGATTACCAGAAATTTTTGCCTATCTCGTCTAGGCAGACATGAAAAGAGATGCGACAAGTTTTACTCGGCAGGGTGCAGCACCTCTCGCACAGAATTTGAGTTCGTAAGTGGCTCCAATATTCAAACTTACAAATTATTCCATACTTGTGAAATCGTTTTGTTATGTTAATCTAAAGTATAACAGTTGTGATTTTCATACAGTTAATCCCGTAATAAAATTTTCTTTCTGTTCAAAACGTAGTTTAGTTGGCAACACTTTATTTTTTCTGCCATTTCATGGTAATAAAGATTGGGAAAGACAAAAGTTAGAGATGAAAAATGCATTCGTTCAGAATAAATAAAAAATATATAAATGGACGACTAGCGTTCCAGAGGTGATCAACATTGGGGGATTTTTAACGCCATAAGAAAAGCATTGTCCCCCAACG
>QKMV01004079.1:0-10588 GCA_003287335.1 Lednia tumana
AACGGAAAGCCCGATCGACTTGAAATTTGGGTCACCTTTGCAACCGGCTCCTGAATAGAACCGTACAGTGTTTTGGGGAAATTGGTCCATTTGGTCCATTGGTCCAAAAAAAGATAAGATCAAAAACTGGCAAAAGTCATCAGATAAACCACAGGAGAATTTAACGAAAAAAATTACGAGAATAACATTTTTCAGATAGGCATCCGCTCATTAACGCTTTATCAGCGCATTAACAGCGTTTTCGAGTAAAGGGATTTACACCTGTAAAGACAGAAGTAATTCTTAACATGTTCAACGTCCATTTGGTTATTACATGCTATTTCTTTTATGCTTTCCAGTTTGCACCCTAGCCTTTAGGGCCCGTAGTTTTACTTACACAAACCTGCACACAGGCTAGGTATTGGATGGCTCTCTTCTCTTTAGTGTGGCAGTCAGTGAAAAGAAACATATTATAGCCGTTGCAGGGGGCAGGGGATTTTTATCTTTGCCCATGTAGGACAATTTCTTTAGCAGTCACCAGATTTATTATTTTGTTATGGTGTTCCTGATGTCGGCAGATCTAGCAAGCATGCTTCGTACTCTCATTTTTCATGCACGCTAGAAAAAAAATTGAGAATTGACAAGTAGCATGTCGGGTAAATTCATGTTTATTTATACCTAAGCTTTCAAAATTAAAAATATATTTTTTATAATTGCAATGAAAGTTTACTGAGCTACAAAAGAGTCAATTTTCAAAGCTTTTGGAAGACGCAAAAATTGTTGCACCTACCTAGCGTAGGCATAGGCTAGACGTGGGAGAAAACGGTGAGTACATATATGCCGTATATCAGGGTGTACCTTTGTAAGCACCACTATTGCACTGTTCTTTGGACGGACGGATGTGCCTAGTCCCGTTTGTGCAACTCACTGACTAGTCTTGTTCCATTTTCTACGATAGTGAACTGTGAATCGCCCATTTTATAATTTAAGCTGTACCGTTATTGCTCAGCCCGCCGCTTTGCAGACAACTTGTATTTGATTTGCCGTTTCCCATGTTCCGTCGGTGGTTTTGATTGCCTGTTTCGCTGAAGGACAGCATACCATTCGATGAATGCGAGGAATCCGACTCAGACGACATGGGCGACGAGTTCTTCGACGTTTTAACGTCCACTTCGCCAGTCATCAATGTCAAGCCGATCTCGTACACCGTGACGATGCACGAGGCAACGCTAGCGGCACCGGTTACAAAGGAAGCCGCGATTGAAGAAATTCTATCTCCGGTGCTGAAGACATTCTCCGACTCACTGCTGGAGATGTACCTGGGCAATGTTGGAAATGTTGGAGAGGAAGTGCTAGTTGTGGAAACGAAGGAGGAAGTTGTTGATAGTTTGAAAGAGCTGAAACTGCATCCTGCTGAAATACATGTGACAGAAGAAAAGGTTAGAGATGTGCCTCGTGATGGTGACGGGCCATGTAATGACGTGAAGCTTGAATGTTCTGTCATGAACACAGTGGCTGAAGGTATCAAAACTGCTAAACTTGCAGAAAACGAACGTAAATCTGCTGAAATTCAAAAGAAAGTTGAACCATTGAGTGAAATCGCACCACCACCAATGTCTGTTGATAAAATTGAAACTACTGATGACATTTCTGTGGAAGCACCGACAGAAAGCTCTGAAGATGCGGAATTCTTCGACACGGAAAGCACCTCGCCGCCGATAGAGGCATATGCAGACGGCGGGCCAACCGAGCTCAAAGTGGCCGAGGCAAAATTGGACCGCGCGGGGAAATACCACAAACGTCCTGCCCCGTGTCCACCCAAGAGAACCGACGGGGATTCGCTCTCGCCCGACGATGACGACGTCTCGTACCGATCTGCTGACAGCCGAGGATCGCCGTCGCCCTGGAGGAAAGTCGCGGCCTTCGACCTTCCGGAGTCCGTCGCCGAAGTCCAGAGGACGCCTGAAGTCATTGAAAAAGACCTTTTGAACCCTGCGACGGCAATGGTTGATAGCCCGAAGGTTATGAAGCAACAAATGCCCAATCCGGTTCCCGGTGTGAAACCTAAAGCGGAGGCACCGCCGTCTCCAAGTCAACAGAAGAAGCCGAAAGAGTCGCCGATGTCTCGGCTGCTAGCCAAGTTCTTCAGCCACGAGGGTTCCTCGAGGGGACTGGTGGCCACGTCGCTGACGAACATCACGGGGGAGATCGAAGCCGAGCTGCGTTCGGCCTCTAGTTTGACGTTTCTCGGAGCGGACAAGCCTCCAAAGCTCCCGCCTAAGCCGCAAAAGAAGGAGGTCAAGGAGGAGCCGAAGGAGAGGAGTTCCGGCGGGTTCCGGATTCGAGACATGTCACATTCACCGCCGAGAAGGAAGAGCGACATTTGAACAAAGGGTGACGTGCGAATCGGCTCTGGAAGCTGTCTCGAAGAGTTGTGGTTGACTTTCATTTGAGAAGTAAGAAACGTTTGGTGCAATCGAAATTCGATTGATGTTTGCCATTTGATGTGCGTGGTGATCTTAGTAAATAGCTCTCTAACCAAAGTTAGTTTTCCTGTTTTTTGTGTGTTTTGTGAATTTTTAAAGAAGATTTGCAAGATCATACCGTGCTAGACACAGTATTTAGTTACTACTAACAAGTAACGTAACATCTACGGAAATCTGAAGCAGAAGCTGCAGGAAGCATTTTCTATGGATTCGTTTTTTTGTGTTTCAAGAAGCTTGATTCCGATTTTCAGTTGGTTTCGTTTGTTTGTCGTGTTTTTTTACCTTCCAATAGTATTATCATTTGCCATTCACTATCTGAACTATATTTTCATCTTATGATATAAGATGATATTCATGATATTATGATTTTCATCTTGTTCTTTGTAATATTTGTTTAGATATTTTTCTACTTACCTCGTTTTGGCGTCTGATTTTGGCATGTCTTGAAAGCAAGTCAATCTTCTCACCTAACTAACAACTGAAATTCTTTGTCTCCAGGTGACTGGCTTTGCTACACTACCACGAAGTAAGAAAATAATCAAGAAGAAGGTGCAATGAACACGTTACGAGCCCTCTCGTTGCAAGAATTCATCGACCAAGAATCGACAAACAGTTTGTTCGTTTGCTACATAATCCAAGTGACAATGTCTGGCTGTGAATACAAGGTTTTGCTTTCTCTACGATTTTGTTTTTCACATAAAGCGATCCGCGTTAGAAGATTCTATTGAAGCCGAGCTTTATTTCAACGTTGACCAGTGGCTAAGAGCAGTGAGACTAACATGGTGTGTTGAATGTGAACAGTCACTCTTCCAAGCGGAGGTTTAGAAAACAAATAAACTAAGCTTTGTGCTTTAGAATAATAGTATCTAAAATAAATAATGCCTATATATCATGTAGCTTTAAAGCTACGTTAAATAACGTAAAAAACAGATTATACTAAGTAGAAAACTAAAGAAGATTTAAGTTCTGATGAGTGGGCATTGATTTAATGTTAAGGTACATCGCTCAAAGTTGTGTTGTGTTGATATTTCCCAGGACTTCGAATTTTGTATTGTTTGAAAACAGCTCGAAACGAAACGGGAATTCGGAAGACATTCTGAAAGTCGTTTCGAAGTCTGAAGTTCTGAAGTCTGACTAATTAATTTAAATGAGTTGTGTGTTTGTTAGTGAAGACTATCGCTAGTGTATGACTAGCGACAATCGTACCTACCTTTAAAATGTGACCAACATATATAAGGTTACGGCTGATAGGTGCCTTTCTTTAAGTAAGAACTGCTTGGACTGCTGCCGGGCTCAAGATTTTATCAGTTAAAAGTCAGTAATTAGTTTTGAATGCAATTGATACCTATGGGTTTAAGATATTTCAGAGGCAGTGTTTGTTCTCAGAAGTGGTATTTCTGTGAAAGACTGATATTGATATAAAATATTGATATGATAATAGTATATTGATATGTTGAAAAGTATTGCCAGTTAATAATTTTTATCGTTGTATTTTTGCCTGTTAATGATTTTTCATTCGAGTTTCTAATTATAATTGCAATTAGCAAAGAACTGCAAAGAAATGAAAGAAGGCTCCTTGAAGGTGTCTGAAAAAACTACGGTGCTAATGCATACAGGAAGCTGCTATTGTAAACATCCATCGACAGGTAAAAAAATTGACAATTGTGTATATCCTTGCTTGTATGAAGAAATTGAATAAAACTCTGGTTCTACCACAAAAATATGTCTTTGCATGTTCATTTTAAATGCATTCGTTATTTGATCCTTATGAAATCAACAATTAACCGTTGTTTGTTCTTGAATACCAGAAGTTATCAATGAAGTTTCTTTTAAGGCATTATTTAAGATGGAGTTGATGTTAACTGCCTAGGCTAGCTCGTAGCCGTCAACGTTAATTAAGAAACAAATTCCTCGTCGATGAATCTTCAGAAGGGTAGTGGGATTTGAGCATTATAAATTACAATTTTATAAAGGTGGTGGTGACTCCTTTGCTGCTTTTCTGGCTGTTTCAAAGGGTAGGTGGGGAATATTTGAAGAACAAATCTATTTTGGTGGTGTAAAATTTTACGAAGATTATTTCCTGCTTAAAATCGTAATTGCCAAAAAGTGCGCCCAACGTGGGGCTCGAACCCACGACCCTGAGATTAAGAGTCTCATGCTCTACCGACTGAGCTAGCCGGGCGATGCGAGTGTAGGTCAACGTGACCCTAGTTAGTCACTTCTCCAGCGTAAACATTTGCTTGCTGATATCTTCAACCGTAAGTCACGAATTCAAACCGTAACCGCCCATTTTAAATTCACAAATAACGACAAAACTGTTTCAATGAACTGATTACAGCTGCCAATTCGCCTCAGAAATCACCATCGACAAATATTTCTGCGTACACGGTAGGGGGTGTGCCGACACGATTAGGTATAACACATACCTGATCTCACATTTTAATTGGGTGTAAATTTTCTTAATTCTCGGCTCTAATTGACGACCCATTTGCTTATTATCACCTTATGAGATCCCGTGGCAAGTCTAGCTTACCAAAGACAATTTCTATCTTTGGGTACGGTTACCTATCACAGAGCATTGTTTGCGTATAGCAGCTGCAAGGGAATTACAGGTGGCCGGCGTCATATAGGCATCTTGTGAGATTGAAAGGGAAAACAAGGAAATCGGGTTATAAAATCACCTCATTAATTATAATTTTTCAATCGCCACTTCAGGCCAAGGCCGGCTTTTTATTACAAGTCTTTCGATTCCGGGTGTGAATCAACAGACTATAAATGTAACCCAAATATTTTCTCACGAGTTGTTCAATCCTCAAGTTTCCCCAAAATGTATACTTTCAGCTTTTAATATCCAACAGTCCCACAAAATCATTTCTAACGCGTTCCTTCCATCGAAACTGACTTCCAGCGATCTGGGACAATTTGGCGGGAACGACATCGCCGGCCGTCGACCCCAGTTTCACGTGCAACCAGTTTGTAAGAGGCATCGCTACAGGTAACAAGTTGAAGTAACAAGAAAATTGTAGCACCTTTGATTCTCTAGGGGGCTAAACCCCCTGTCAAATTAAACACCCTCAAATCACCAAAAACCCTAGCGCTATCCCGAGCCCCATCAAAATCAACTTCTCCATACAGCAATCCCATTGTCTGTTAGCGGCTAGCATGTATACTTACTGACTGCATGGCAGAGATTAAGTAGCCAGCCTTACATGACGACGATGGAAGTACACAGAATGGAAGTTATACTTTGCTCCCACATCCTATCGGAATTCGGAAACTGTAGTGTCGTTCTCACTTCTAGTACAGCTGCAGAGTGCAGGGTGAAAAACAGATTTTTTGTTTTGAAAACCACCGCCAACTGTGATTAAGCTTAGCAAGAATGACAAGCTTATAGGATGTCAATGAGCGTAGTCAACTGGCTCCATAGATGTCTTAGATGTCATGTCATGTCCACAGATGTCATAGGTGTCATAAATACTTCTCTAGTATAGGTCTAAAACGGGCCAGCTTTACAACTTTTCTTAACCTAGAGTTGAGAGCTAATCCTCAGAAGCAAAATTAATTCCATGCATGTGATTGGCTGTTGCTTTGTCGTTAGCAATTTAATCCTAGAAATAGCGCTTAGCTCAGAGTAAAAGGAAAGTTGCAAAGCTGGCCCTTAGCAATCCAACAACGTAATACGGAGTGTACCAAGCGGCAAAGCCATATCCCAGTCCGATCCCCATGGTAATTAAGAGTAGTTGGAGCATGCCATCCCCAATCCAAATGCATTGACCCAACATAACCCCCACCACTCGGGCTTCTCATGAAGATAACGTGCCCGTCAGCGGGTGGGACGCCGTCAAGGAAGGTGGCGCCGTGTCGAACACGTTGAACGGCGTCGTGCTGCCCATGCCGTCGTCGGACGAGTGAATGCTACTTGTTCTACGGCAACGACATGAACGACCTAGTGCTCTGCGTTCGCTTCGAAATCGGACGTAACGAAGCGTCCAAGGTAAGGCAACATTTGTCCGAGAACTTTGCTTCATTTTTGTTTAGAATTCCCCAACCCTGTGGCACATTCCCACGGGCGTGAGGAGTGACGACATACTCCATCATTATCTGAAACCTAAATTCAACCAACTAGAATCCACAGTCACCAAAAAAGTCAACAAACAACGTTCTCACGACCTTCGACACCTGAGTTATGTTATACTGTTCCCCAGCAGCGCGTCATTTCTCAAGGCTCCTCGGTAACAAAGCTAGGTGCCCCCCTCTACTTCCTCAACGCCTCTCGACAAATCACATGACACCTCGGCGCACACGACGTGGTGCATCTCCGAAGTTCGGGCCAATTAAACCGATCGCCGCTCCATTGGAGTCGCCGACGCTGTGCGATGAAGTTGCTGACGGTTTTGCTGATTGCTGTCGTCGTCGTCGTCGGCGGCGGCGATGCGCGATTGCTGACTCGTTGCGAGCTGACGCGAGAGCTGCTCAGACAGCAAGTGCCGCGAAGCTTGCTCAGCAATTGTGAGTGTGCATGCATCTATCGTTTCGCGGTTTACACTGCGCCGAAATGACATTTGCGATACGTCGAGAGATTTTTCATTCGATCGTTCGCTAGTTTCTGCAGAGCGAATTTTTTGGTCGCCTCGCTCTTAATTGCCGATTGGATGTTTCTATTGCAACAATTCTATTGGCTGTCTTTCTTTGCAACCGAACAAATTTCCAGCAAACTTTGCTGAAATCTTTTTTACTTTCATGTTAGACATGCATTTATTACACCTCTTCGATGACCTTTCATGAGAAAATCGTGCGTGGTTTATCGACAGCTTGCCGATTGAATTGCAGATTACTGACTAGCAGCTGTACAGATTTGACCTCGCGGTTTAGTTTTATTACTCCCTTATCCGGTACGTGCTGCAAAGATCACAGTGCCAATTGATCGAAACATGTTGGAGGGTGGATAAAGCTAATTTAATTTTTCCAGGGGTTTGCTTGGTCGAGAACGTGAGCGGTGGAAATACGGCTACCTCCGTTGGCCCGCAAAAGGACGGCAGCTACGATTTGGGCATTTTCAAGGTGAATTTTAACTTGACCAAGTACCCTCTCAACGAATTTGAAACCGGCCAACTTTGAGAAACGAGAATACAACTAACATTCCTACGCTTTATCTTTCAGATAAACAGCAAGAAGTGGTGTAAAACAGGCTACGTTGGAGGTGACTGCAACATCAGATGCGAAGGTGACTACTGACTTTTTTTTTAGCGTGGATATTTGCAAACTTCCATTGTTGTAAAGTCATGTGGGGTACCAGATAGCCAGTAATTATTAATGCTATTACATAACGTTGCCATCCACAGTTTTAACGGACAACACGGTAGCTGACGACATCGCATGTGCCAAAAAGATTTACAACAGCAAAGGGTTTGCCGGCTGGTCAAAGTGGGTAGAGAAATGCAAGAACAAGAAACCACTGCCCAACGTCTCCGACTGCTATCGCCCCTAAAATTCTTAGATATATAACATTAATGAAAAGGAAATTATACATTGATACATATTCAACCAGTTTAGAACTAATTCCTCAATCCTTACTCGTTGATTGTTATTTTATTTGCATTTTTGTTTGAGCTTCCGTGTGCGTAATCAAGCCAGAAGCAAGACAGACTTAACTAATTCCATCTATTTATGCACAAATAAATCTTACAGTTAACAGCTAGCTCACAGGTCACGTTATTTTAATTCTCAAGAATATCAAGTTCTTTGATCAACGTTACCTACCTTACCCACGAACTCGAGGCCGGTTCCGCCTCACCCGGACCGAAATCAAATTCTCGCGCGAAATCCCCATACGTCAGTTCGCGGTCGCAGCAGTGGGCTTAACGCGAACACGTACATAATATTTTGACGTCGGCTTCGTCACAACAAACAAAGGCCTTCGCAAGTTCGCACTTCGACGGCAGCAAACTAATCGATAGACGCACGTATATACCTAACCGTGTCGTCGACCCAATAGTACACGTGAAACGATCGGTGTTTACGTGTGCCGTGACATGTGGACCGAGAGATCGTCATCATCACAGACACAAGGGTGTGTACGTGGCTAGCATACAGAGCTCACACTGACTTGTGATAACGACACATCAACTGATAGCACCACCTGACAACCGTAAGTAGATAACATGAGCAGAATCGTTTCCTTGTGCCACATTGCCACACACCTTGCCAATGATGTCATGTGCCCAAGAGTGATGAAATAATTTATTTGCACTAGCAGTACCTGCAACGATGGGAGAATTGCGAGCCCTAATTCTCGTTGGCGGCTACGGGACCCGACTTCGTCCTTTGACGTTAAGTCGCCCGAAGCCGTTGGTCGAGTTTGCCAATAAGCCGATGCTTCTCCATCAAATGGAGGCATTGGTACAAGCTGGTGTCACCCAAGTGATCCTTGCCGTCTCGTATCGAGCCGAAGAGATGGAAGAAGAATTGAAAGAAGAAGCAAAGAAACTTGGTGTCAGTTTGGTATTTTCGCATGAGAAAGAACCTCTTGGCACTGCTGGGCCACTGGCACTAGCCAAAGAGATCCTAGACATCAACGATGAACCGTTTTTTGTGCTAAACTCGGACATTATATGCGACTTTCCATTTAAAGAACTGGTAAAGTTTCACAAAAATCACGGTAAGGAAGGAACAATCGTTGTGACAAAAGTGGAGGAACCGTCAAAGTACGGAGTCGTTCTGTACGGTGAGCAGGGTCGGATCGAGAGCTTCATCGAGAAGCCGCAAGAGTTTGTGTCGAACAAGATAAACGCAGGGATGTACATCCTGAATCCCTCAGTGCTTAGACGGATTAAGCTGCAGCCAACCAGCATCGAGAAGGAGGTTTTCCCAGACATGGCCAGGGAAGGGGAGTTGTACGCGATGGAGCTTCAGGGATTCTGGATGGATGTCGGACAGCCCAAGGACTTCCTCACCGGTAAAACTATTCACTTTTTAATAAGAATTTATGCCACCTCAAAAAATTGCTAGCTGTTAATTGTCATTTTTGAAAAGGAGGCTTAACGTCAACCACTTGGGTACTACCAAATACTAAAAGTTGATACAGCTGGGTGACTAGATAGCTTATGGTGGATTTTTTATTCATGTCCTCTCTTTTTTGCTGAAATCGAACATGCAGCCGAATCGTGAAACATAAATTCATCTTTAGCTTACGCCTATGCCTTACATGAACTTTCCAGGCTCGTAAGTAAGCTTTTTGACAGAATTCTTAAACTGCTAGAATAGGTTGTGATCTCCTTGCAGTTTGCTGCCTTTTCAACATGTTGCTTTAAGATATACTTCCTATCTAATTGGCAAATAATTAATCAACTTTGATCTCCAACTAATGATCTTTCTCCCCAGGCATGTGCCTCTACCTAACCTCACTTCGTCAACGTGACCCTGCTGCTCTCTACTCCGGTCCTGGCGCCGTTGGCAATGTCCTGGTGGACCCGACAGCTCGCATTGGCGTCGGCTGCCGCATCGGGCCAAATGTTACCGTTGGTCCGGGCGTGGTCATCGAGGACGGGGCGTGCGTGAAGCGAACGACGTTGCTCCGAGGGGCGACGGTTCGTTCGCACTCTTGGCTGAACGGCTGCATCGTGGGGTGGAGGAGTGTGGTCGGACAGTGGGTCCGCATGGAAAACACCACAGTCTTGGGCGAAGACGTCATCGTTCAGGACGAGCTTTACATCAACGGTGGGCAGGTTTTGCCGCACAAGTCGATAGCTGCGTCGGTGCCTGAGCCTCAGATTATCATGTGATTTGTTTGTAGTTTCCGATCGGTTCTTGTTCGGTGAAGTGATTTGGAGGTGGGGGAGGAAGTTGACATCGTTGATGAAGCAGCCTGACACTGTGCTGCAGTGACTTGTACACGTGAGGAAGTTGTTTCACGTTAGGAAAGCATTTTAGACGTGATACGTAGAAAAGTGACCACCTAATCTCAATCTTGATGGATAGGCTTTTTTATGTCATTTAGGTATATATTATATAAATCATATTATTTTTATGAAACACCAGGAGAATTAAATTTACTGTTCAAATTTATCTATATATATATTTAGTTTTCGGAATGTTTTTAATACATTTTGATATAAATATTTTAT
>QKMV01004080.1:0-10588 GCA_003287335.1 Lednia tumana
ACTTATAGTTTAGCTGCAGTAATTAAAATAAACTTCAAATCGGGTGGGTTTTCCCAGTTGCCCCTCCCCCGACCTTACGTGAAGATATTCAAGCTCGAGTTCTTTTCTTTCTCTGTATTCTGAATACGAGCTCTAAATTGGATTTTTCGGCAATTTATTTCACATCATTTTCCAATTACGTTCTCGATTGTTGGCAACTTCATAAGTAATAGTATTATCTTCTATTATGAACTAGTGAGCACTGAGTGCAGTCTGAGAGAGAGAGAGAGCAAATAGTTACCATGAAAAGACAATCGTTGTCTCTCTCTCGCTCTAACACAGTGCACTCAACCCACACGGGTGTAACCAGTCGAAAATGGTAAAATGATAAGTTTTTTTTCCAAAAATAGGATTCTGATGTACAATAAATTAATCAGTAAACTCCTGCCACGACAAAAACCAATCCCAATGCAGAAGTTGCCATAAGCTACGTAGAAAAAAGCCGTATTCCTCATCTAAAATTTGAAATACGTAGCTTGTGAAGGCTCCCTGTGACCCCAATTCCCATTTTCTCGCTAACACCGCCTTCCTTGCACAGTTGCCCCCGAGCACGTCCAGATACGCAAAGAGCCATCCGAGCTGAAGACGGGCACGCGAGCGACGCTCACGTGCGACTCGAGCTCAAGCAACCCCGAGGCTCGACTCAGCTGGTGGCGCGAGGGAATCCCCGTAGCCGGGCTGACCAACACGACCAAGCCCGGCCTGCACGGCGGGAAGCTGTCCAGCATCGCGCTCACGCTCGACATCGCGCCCGAACTCAACGGCATCGTCTACACCTGCCAGGCCACCAACGAGGCACTGCAGCGGAGCGTGCACGATGCCATCACGCTCGAAGTGCTCTGTGAGTCATTCACCCACGATCCAACGCCAACGATCCACGATCCACGTTAGATGCCTAGCCTGTGGCGGCTTGGCAAGAGCTAAAGATTGTATTCACTGCCAACATCTACAAGTCTTGTAATATAAAACGTAGCAGATAAAATTGACAGATATGATCTTGTCATCATCCAAGCAGTGCCCCGGATATGTCGAGCCTTTGTCGGCTTGGCGGAAGCTAAGGTTTTTTCACTGCCGAGATCTACTGGTCAAGCAGCACGGAATCAAATGGATGGAATCAATTGTTGCTGCAAGCATCTGCTAGTGATATAGCTATAGCTGAAAGCTATATAGCTATAGCTGAAAGATCGCATTGGCATGTGGAGATATAGCCTACGTGTTTCTGTCAATTCTAATTAACCCCCTGAATCCACCTACGTGCTTTCACAAAGGAAATTACTTGCGCTGCCGACGAGTGTGACACGTTCCATTCGTTTGCAGACAAACCGATGTTCGATACGCCCCCGGCCGAGGCGCAGACCGGTGTCGAAGGCCAGCCGCTGGTGTTGGCGGTGGAGGCGAAGGGGAATCCCACAAGCATAGCGTACACGTGGACCAAAGACGGCAAGAAGGCTACGCTTGCCGAAGGGCCCGTCCTGAACATCACTAAGCTGCGGAAAGAGGACTCTGGGGTTTACAAGTGCGAAGCTGTCAACAGCGAAGGCTCCTCTTCTGTCAAGATGAATCTCACAGTTCAATGTAAGCCAATTTATCTAATAGCAAAACTGATCCAATAAACATGTTACTCAGCATTCACTTGTAAAATAAATATAGAATTTAGTGGAGTATTGAAGGCACAGGTTTGTATACAAGTGTACAAACCTGTGCCTTCAAGTGCAAGTAAGCAGAAGCTGCAAAACAAGCTGGTAATTTTTATTGCACCTCTTTATATTCTCAAAGATGACAAACAATTAGAATCCCAATCTTGTCACCAGATGCTGCTACCATCAAGCCCGAGCCATCTTCCGTGTTTGTGAATCCTGGCGAAGACGCCCAGCTGTACTGCGTGGCCGAGGGCAACCCGTTGACGGAAAGCCACATCAGCTGGCGGCGAAATGGCTTCTCCGACGTGGACATGGAGTCTCGCACGACCAAGTCGTATCGAAACGGAACTTCCTTCCTGGCCATTCACCAGCCGACGAAAGATGACAACGGCCCGTTCGAGTGTGTCGTCAACAACGGAATCGGAAATCCGTTTTCAAAGTCTGTTTACCTTGTTGTCAAATGTGAGTATTCTGTAGGAATCCAAGTGTCATTTCATCTCAACAGCCATTAGTTGCTGCTGTCACCAAAACAAAGCTTACTAGACATTTGCTTAGGACAGTAATTGATATCTGCGTTATTGTGCGGCTTTTATATTTTGTATCTGTCTTCCAGTGCTAATCAATGTTCTGTTTTGTTTCGCAGACAAGCCCGAAATCGATACGTCCCCGCAGATTTCAAAAGCCGCGAGCAACACAGGCGACATGGCACGCCTCGTTTGCCGAGCTTCAGGAGCTCCGAAAGTGCGCTTTGTTTGGTCAAGAGAAGGCGGCATCATACCCGTTAACGTCACGGAAAAATACTATACTGAATACCACCAGGTACTGGCAAATGGGAGTCATAGATATCGAGATGTCTTGGTTTCACGTGGACGCAGTGGGATAACAAAGTTTTTCACTTCCCAGCTCGATTTGGTCACGTACGAGTCCGTGCTACTGGTGAAACACGTCAGGTCGTCAGACTATGGCGGCTTCGAATGCGTAGCTCGCAACGACATCGGATTTGCAACAACAACGATTAGGCTGGACGTTACTTCTGCTCCTGATCCGCCATCGGCACTCACCGTTCTCAATGTAACTCATGAAAGCGTCACCATCTCGTGGATACCAGGTGAGAAATCGCACAGAAATCAACTGAAAGTCATCAGTTCAAGATATTAATGAATGTAAACCTAATTTTCTTTGTCGTCATTCCTTCTACAGGCTTTGATGGGGGAATGGAGCCTTCGTACAGATTGCGCTATCGGTTGTATTCCAACACCGAGGACGGATATCGCTATGTCGACGTGTTGGCACCGAATGCGACTAGTTTTGTGCTGACGGGCCTGACCATGGCCACAGACTATACAGTCAGCATCATGGCGTTTAACAAGCTTGGCAGCAGCAAGTACTTGCCCGATTTGTTGAAGGCACGCACCTCGAGTGAGTACACTTCTTTTTGCGATGATGGTTCGGAGACGGTGAATTGGTTGTGGAAAAATTGCCTTTCGTGATGTCGAGCCAATTTTATGAGCTTAATGCGGTTCTCAATAGTTCCCAAACGGTGCTTCCTAACTAATAACCAGCAGAATTTCCTTAAAGTAGTTGCTTTTTTCAATATGCTAATCTTGTATGATAAACCTAACATAATTTGAAAATCTGGAATGCTAGGCAGATTCAGAATCACTTAGCTACCAGTCTCTCCATAATTGGATTGATATGCAACTGCTAACATCTGGATTATCATAGTTCATACTACCTACTCACCAGTTGCGTCACCAGGAAAACATCAGTGGGTGGGCAGGCCGTGTGCAAGACATCATTTGGGGTGGGCGATGGAATTTTCAAATTTTTAGTGAAAATTCGAGATACTTAAGTTATCACTATGGAAGGCTGGCTACCTAGACCAACCCTTTGCACTCAGTTGTATTGAACTCAAATCCTATAAATAATGTACGGTACCTACCTAGTTCTAACGAACTAAAAAGCGAATAGGAATTATTACTCAGTAATCATTCTTTTTTGCCGTACGGTATTTTCCGTTTACTTTGGTCACTAATGCCATTATGTGGCATACGAGCAACGCAATGCAAATTACGCCATTTTTCCCCTAAATTTTCTTAAAAAATGTGGGCGAAGAAAGTTTAGGCTATGCGACCGCCCGCCCGTGGTGACGCCACTGCTACTAACTAATCTTCCATATATGTATTTTCTTCATTAAAATGCTGGACCTGCCTTTCTATAGCTTTCTAAGTGTAAGATACTTCTTGCCAAGAACCACTCACATTATTAACCCTGTTCCTTCTTCTCTATCGACCTGCCAACGCGTAACTCAATGCTTCTAACTTGTAACAATGCTAACGGGTAACAATGCATGGGTATAACGGTGGCTGCATGTTGGCTGTTCTAACAGATGAGGCTCCTCCTTCGTTTCACTCACCGAGCCAAGACGAGCAGCAAGGGGGCGGGCTCCTGGTTCTGATCGCTACCATTGTCGGTACGGCGGTGTTGGTCCTCAACGTGCTCTTGATCGGCTGCTGTTTGCACCGTCGTGCCAACAAGCGCTTGACAGGTACGATTGCCCTCTTCACATTCTAGGCCATGCCGGTGGGCAGCAACCGGTCGACGAGGGGAAAGGAGACATTCTGCGGCAGGTTATAATCGGAGTTGCCGTCACAGCCGGCCTTTTGGTCGTGATAAATGTCATCATTGTGTTCTACTTCATTACCAAAAAGAGAAACAAAAAGCTTAAAGAAGGTATTGTGAAATTTATCTGCTAAGTTTTAAAATGTTGGACAGCTGCTGCTTAGGGTTAACACGGCTCAGAAAATACCAACTTCTGACTGATTATAATAAACCGTTAATCTTCGTCAAAACACTGGACCATGCAGGTTCCTAACCGTGTGTTTGACAAAGCCTGCTCAAATTTTGAAACGTATTAATTATATACTTGTCGAATTTGTCAACGTCCCATAAAAATCATGTATCATTTGATCTACGTTATTTTTATTTCAAGTAATTTCTCACTCTGTCGTGTACCGATGGACTAATCTTGCTTTCTTTGTCCAGCTGCAAGTGAGCAGAGTTCGAGCAAGTCGGCAACAATCGAGATGTACGCTCCCAGCAGCTACAACGAAACGGTCACCGGGGAGACCCTGAGCTCCGTGTCGGAAAAGAGTGAAAGCTACTCCAACGGAGACGGCCAAGGAGAATACCTGGTAAGTCGACGTGGAAAAAAATAGCCTCGTCATAACTTAGCCTCTTTGTTTATTTTAAATTGCTTTATTGTTATCTTCTACTTGCCATTCGAACAAATGCCAGTTCTATTTTATGTTAATCTAATAAAAATACAAGAATACTGAGTGTTTTACAACACGAGTTTATTTTTCCACAAAAAACGGAAAATTTTACGAAAGTCACATCAACTCGAAGACCGCTGTTTTTAAATGCGCCGTTGATACAGAACTCAATCCAGAAGCAAATCTTTGTCCCAAACGTTGACAGCCGCCGGCTTTTGTTGTGTTTGCCCGCCGCACGCAAGCTGACGCATGTGGTTGTTTCAGGAGGACGGGACGAAAGCAGCAGCCAGCACGTACCTGATCGACCAGATGGAGTACCCGTACACGCCTTACCCCAACTACGAGATGCAGCACCAGCCCAAGCTGCACCAAGAGGAAGTGCAGCAGCACGACATGTCCAGAAACTCTTACAACCACGCCGCCGATGGTACGGACAAATCTGACTGCTGTCGGCAATCACGTCGACAAAGCATGCTGGCGACATCACAATACACAAAGTAGTCAGGCTGGGAAAATTTACTCGGCGCACTACCAAAGTATCCTGTTATGTACTTGGATTTGACAACACCTAGAGGCATCTTTCTATTGGTGTAAAGACTCTCAAGACAAAAAAATCTAAAAGTTTTCTCTCATGCTTCGCAGCATTTCTCAACACCATTGGTTATTCCGGGGTTTATTTTCATACAAAAATAATAATATTTAGCATTTGAAGCTTAGTTCAGAACATAATGGGATCGGCAGCTGAATTCTTGTCCAACTAGGCAAAGCAGCTAAAAATTCGGTTGTTTGGAAGCATTTGGTCGCTATTAGTTCCTTGTGGACTTGGTGACCCTCTAATCTTCGTTTTTTCTGAGCTACCACCAAAGATCGAAATTGTCTTCTTCGTATCTCCGTGCCCTGACATTAGATTTCACCAAAACGTTCATATAATTGTGTAATGACTCATGACGAGATACCTGTACGTTCGATAGAAATCTAACGTCAGCGTTGGAAGACGTAAAGAAAATATCGACTTTTGGTACCAGCTGAGAATGAACTGCGTGAGACCTGCCTGTGAGAGCATGTGCTGACGGTTTGCGCTCGTTCCAGCCCCGAAGCTGCACTACAGCAGCGTCCCGCCCACGCACGTGGTCGACGGCCCGTACTACAACATCTCCCCGGACGCGCGCTACATCCCGTACCCGGCGCAGATGGAGTTTGCGCACCTCCCGCAGAGCTCGGTCAACACAGGCTCCCTGCGGCGGCCGCAGCACCGCGGGCCCATCGTCCCGCCCGACGTCACGGTATCGCACACGCTGCCACCGCCACACCACATGCACAACGGGCCCTCCGTCCTCGGCGCTCACCACCTGCCTCCCGCGCCGATGCTCTCCACGTTCAACCCGGGGCTCAACTATCCGCCTACGATGGAGCAGGAAGGACACCTCGTGTGATCATGCCGCCGCCCCTGCGTCCCGTTGTTATGTCCCTCCCCGCCTACGACCCTAAGAAGAAACGAGGCGAATGGACTACGTTAAGCTTTCGAGAGAGAACGTGCCTACCTAGTGTTAGGTAGTTAGTTTTTTCATTATTGTCGTTGACACGTCCTGTTTTAGTTTCGACCGAATGCGTGTTTTAACGTGTTTCGCCGGAGGATATTTTAAGTCAGCCATTGTCATTTCACTGCATTTATATTAAAGACATTATTGTTTTTCGAAAGTCAAAAGATTGTTGGCGGTTTGTGCGTCAGATCATTGTCGATCGCAAAAACACTCGTGTGACGCTACCTAGGCCTCGTCTCGACTCCAACGAATCATTTCTGGCTTCTACTGATTTACATGAGACCGTCAGGGCTCCATGAAAGTACAGTTAACATAATCCGATGCCAAAGTAAATCAACGCCAACAATTTATGCAGTTTACTGATGGACGTAAACAAACGTTTCGTAAGCGTAAGCGCCAGCTCTCAGTGCTTCCGTCAGAAAGGACATGGTGCTACCATTATTTCAATCGCATTTTTGTGTTAGAGTTTTTATTTTTCGTTTCGTAGGATACTCGTCAGCTTATTGTGACCAAACGAATGGCCTAATTTACTGTGAAAAAACCAGTCATTAGGATAGAAGTTAATGGTAGACGCTTCTCTCTTCTTTACCACCGAATTGTATATAAGATGATATTCTTATTTCTCAAGAAATCTTCGGTGCAACTGTGCTGTGCTATAATAATAAAAAATGATTATGACTGTAAATAATAACTAAGAAGGGAAACCCATAGATGCTGGAATGCACTGGGGTGCAGCTTCAAACGACAATTGTTAATGTGGATATTATACCCAGAAAATGTCAGCAGTGAGCAGCGAGTGCAACTGGCAGAATCCGTCTCCATCACATCACGTTGTATTCGAATAAGGACCTTTTCCAGGATTATGGAAACCTAGGATGTGATTTTTGACAGCATTGCCTGCAGACTTAAAGAATGAATGAGTTGATCGTTGTTCCCACAGTTTCGATCCTATTGAGTGTTTGCACGGAGATCCAAAAATGCTTTGCCTACTTGTGTTGTGTAGTAAGTCAGAGCATGGAGGAATTGTGCTTCATACTCATCATAGTGTTACAATTACCCATACTTGCATTCAGTTTGGTTCAGAAGCTTTTGGAAATGGAGATTTTCTTTGGAACAATTATTCATGGGATATAAGAACTAGATGAGTGATTCATTACTCAACAGCTCAATCATCTTGGATGACAAATGAATAATTTCACAAATAATTAAGACTGAAGAGGAAAAAAACATTTAAAACAGATCCTGATATCAATAGGATATGCACTTAAATACGAATAGAGGTAAAAAAAATCAACCTAATGTCCATGTCTTTTGATCTCATTTTCTTACTTTGTACTTAATAGTTCAAACATTTTGTCAATAACTATGAGAAAAGGAATTATGTTTTCACCATCTCTAAATCCTAAATCGTTGTTAAAATGCCGAGAGTGCATAGTCTATCATAAACAAAAATAACAGGGAAGTGGAAAACTATTATAATTTCCATGTTGTCAGCTTGCATGATATGTATGTGGAGAAATTTTTATAAATTTGGGCTATCCAGTTTTCTTTAAAACTGTTCCTGGCGACAATGGACAGCGAATTCAGAGCGATTTAGTTTTTGCTTGCAGCCTAGCCGTTGTGCGTGTGTATACCTAATAGTGCCGAAAAGCCTCCAGCTCATATGCATTTACCAGCTCAAGAACATTGCATAATTGAAATTTTCTGTACGTTTGTAGAAATGTTTTAGATGGTCTATTTTCTATCGATTTTCGTAGCAGAATGCACGTTATTCGTTAGGGAAACCAACGTGCTGCTACTAAGAGAATTGATGATATTGATATTACTATCGGTTCAACATTAATATGATTAATGTTCCATTTTGATTGTTGATTGTCATTGTATGATATTACTTGGTATATAAATTAAAACCAAAGAATAATTATAATAAATTAAAATGGTCAGATTAATTGAAATTCATCAAGACACTTTCCATTCTCCAGCCCTCCCATCCCAATCTAGTCTAGCTCAAATTTTAAAAAAACTACTCGTCTGCTTTCGTTTGACAAACTTTCCAATTTTTTTTTTCAAAAATCAAGTGAGTCCACAAAAAGTAATTTCAACTCCTCGGTTACAGGTTTGTAGCCCCACTCAGGAGAACGGAAAAACGCGGCGCCGCCACTTTGTGCCAGCTGGAAGAACCCACCCGATTTTGATTTTAATTACTGCTATCAAATGTTAAGTGGTAGAAACACCAAACTTGCTTCATTCCATTGAGAACTCAACTGGCTTTCTTGCCAAATTTGTTTGGAATTTCTATTCCTGTTTCTTTTTGTAAAAATTAGGTTTATTGTGACATCACTCATTTTCAAATTAAAACCTGGGCGTAGCAAAAAGTAACGAGAATAAAAATGATAAACTTTTTTGAAATCCAGCTAAATTTTCTATGGAATACATCAAGTTTAGTGTCTCCGGCACTTACATTTTGGCTGCAGCGATTAAAATAAACTGATAATCTGGTTGGTTTTACCGGCTGTCACTATATTCACCTTTAACATCTCGATCAAAGTTGACTGACAGGAGCGAGCGTTGTTGAAAACTTGAATACACTAGAAAATATGTCTGCGCCCAAATCCCAAAATGATCGGACGTAAATGAGGATACCGATAGCATCTGCATAGGTGTGGATTCCATACGCTGTACCTGTAATCTTACCCCAACTGTTTACCCCAACTGATATTGACTTTTGTTGATTCCATAGGGTCCAAGAAGCTTAGCTAGCCCTGCACCACTTCCTGATTGGAGAGGCTCTGCTTCGCACAAGCCGAGCTTCATTTCGCATTCCTCCTGTCTGTACAGGGCTAACTGAAGCTTGGCCCACATGTCCGTAGAAACATCGCATCACTTCGTCATCGATATATCACCAGGGGTGTCGCTCCGAGTGGGCAAAGTCTAGGCTACGCTTTTTTTGGGACGTAAGGGGGGTAGTGCCGCGAGGGACACTCACACAGACGGGGGTTTGGCGACGCAAGTTTTGAGTTCAAGGTTATTTTTGGAGAAAATCTACGCGTGACAACTTCAGACGTGCATTTTTTATTACGCAATTTTAAGATATTTGAAAAGGTGCTTCAGAAACTTTTAAACAGCCTCGACAAGACAAGCTACGTTTCCATTGGCGTAACTTGGACAAGATTATGTGCTACCCCCCCTCCCCCCTCCCCCAATCCGACACTGTGAAGGTAAGGTTTGTCAGATTATAAGTCGTTCGTCTTGGTCGAAAAATGGGCTCAACTCGGGGGCCAGAGGTTTTGGTACCATTTGGTTCTAGACACCATGGAGATTATTTTAAGACAAGATTGACCGAAATATTTTAGTGCGAACTTGGCGTCACCGTGCCTCAAAGATGGCCGACTTTCAGTGCCGCAATTGAATTACTACCCAAAACACAGTGAAGGTTTGTCAGATTACGCTTACAGTGGCTATATATTCCTAATAAGGACAAACGAAGACACAATGTCTTCCTGGAGTTAAAAGAAAAATATAGCATCCAGGTCCATGTAGCAGCAGCCCGCTAGCCTTAATGTTTTGAAGAATGGTACAGAAGCAAGGTTTATTATCTGGCTGTCATCTCCTTTCGCTCTTTATAGTTTATTGTCTCGGCTTGATCTGCTGGAATCTAAATTGTTCATGTCTCGATTGAATCCCAATAGCTAACAAGTTATTTTCCCTAAAGCCGCGGGCCCCTCCGCGACCTTGGTCCCTGTGGTCACTTAGTTACGCCACTGTACGTTGCCCTTTCAGCGGCAAATACGCTCTCATTGTACCAAAAGTGGTCCAGTTTGATGAAAGAACGAACACAGCTTGAGATAGGCAATGAGAGCAACTGCAAACTATCGCATTGTGCTCGCGTTTATCACTGTTGTAGATATTACATTGCCATTTTTCAGCAACGCTTCGCTTTTGATTTGTGTGGTGTTTAACGACGCACTTTAGTGACAACTGGCCCTGTGGCACTGGTCTATTGGCGTCGCTGAATTATAGGGTGATAATGAGGGTGATGATGAACCTAACAGGGAAGAGGGGAAACCCAGTGCCGGCACGTAGCCTACTCCTG
>QKMV01004081.1:0-10588 GCA_003287335.1 Lednia tumana
ATATATATATGTATCGGCTATGGATAGGTACTGCAGAAAAAGAATTTCCGGTGAGATTGTAAGACGTGACATGTGTGACCGTGAATTTTTCACCTTCTTCAAACCTATCTTTCGATTTGATAAAAAGTGAAGATGACAGTGACACAGTTCGAGACTACATGCCTGTCTGCTTGCCGCCAAGGAAAGCCTATTGTTCGCAAGCCATCGCACGTCATCATGGGCAAGAATTAGGTCATCGTATCAAAAGAGAAGCGAGCGTATCGCACTGTCTATAAATCGCACATTCGCGTCTTCACCCTTGGGCTTCTGCACTTATCGGTGGATAATTATGGTAATGTACTGCAGTCTCGCTAAAGGAAATCGCAGGCAATTGAATTGGACGTTAGTTTTTAATTTGAAAGGAAGCTAATTTTGTTGCTGGAATTAATTGCTGCAGTTTTGTGTTTTATTACATACGTCAGCGCATTTTGGGCTATCGAGAGCGTAGACCTCGGTAGAACTCTTGAGTTTATACCAATTATATCCTTCCTAATTTTCAAGGACAAAATAAATGTGGTATACCGAAGCACAATCTACTTTTTTGGCCGACTTCATGAAGTTAGCTGCTGCCATGCACTTTGCAAAAATTAATAAGCATTCGAAAATAAGCTATCAGTATAAACTCATGATCGAGGTCAATCATTTCTTACTTTCGCCTAGCAGACTTGTACGTATGCCGCGTTTTGACCTAATGCGGCAATAGCCAATGCTCTCCAACTCTTGATAGACTTTCAGATAGGATATCAGTGCAAGTTGCCTACACGATGATTGTCATCATGTAATTATAACTCACATCTTCACATCGTTAGAAGGCAGGGACAGTGTGGTATTTTTTACATAGAAACAAAAATACGATGATACCTTGGATAATCAACTTATCATTGTCAACATAATGCATCATTTTTATTAAAGCTTCTCACATATTATAAATAACGTTTTTTTCTTTGATAGTAAAAAATATTCACACTCAGGGCCCTTCGTATCATTTCGACAAACAGTATTCAGTCTTTGGTACAGCCATGTTAACTTACACACCATCGGCCTGCACACTTGCGATTCCCATCCTGCATAATACGTGCACTTGCTCGCGTAAAGTATGGACCTAAATGCATAAATTAACATGCCATTAATTATACCTTTGAGTTATTACAACATTACCTAGCTAGGTATAATATAAATAGGCCGTTATCATTCATCAATAACTCCTAAAACAAACAAAAAACACACACACACAATGAGACATTCAACAACAAATCGTGCACATTCGTCTCGTCAATAAATTAGTTAAAATAAGTAATAGTACACATAAATTAGTTGATTTGCATGGCTTTGAGTTTCTGGCGCAGCCCGGTTTGGAAGCCACTAGACCCATCCGGTCCATGAGGCAGTCGGACCACGTTTTCGGGCAGGAGTGACCCGCTGATCCGCCGGTCTGACTGGGGCCCACTGTTGCGTCTTTCGGGGGTGAACGAACCGCTGTTCCGCCGCTCGATGGGCAAAAGGATGCCGCTACATCGGCGGTCCAGCGTCCTCTCCGTCGGTCTCTGCATGTTGTTCTCCGAGAGGCGTCGGTCACCGCATGACGGCGGCCGATCTGGCATCATGCTATAGCCTCCGCTATTTCGTCGGTCAGCGAACGAACGGCTGGACGTCGATGTGCTGCTCTCGGATCCCGAATCGCGGTGGGATAGTCGTCGTTGTTGTATCCACGGCGACAGATCGGAACTGCTTCGGTTAAAACTTCCGAAACTAGAGATACTCGAAGGGGAAGAGCCTCGGCGGTATCTTTGTCGTGGATCAGCGCCTCTGTGCTGTAGTCTATGGTCTTCCGCTTCGGATCCGCTGGCACAGGAGGAAGAATACGAGGACGAGTAGCTTGAGGAATACTCCGAGTCGACGAGTCTCGACAGCGACGTCTTCTTGGTTGGTACGGATGATTTTTTTCGACGTTCGGAGTTGCTGGTTGCGGCATTTAGCTCGATGACGCGGATCCCTTGGCTGAAACCTCGCCAGTCGCGGCCCTGTAGCTGCAAGGCTCGACGAGCACCCTCAGTGCGCACGTACTCGACGAGGGCGCAAATCGCTCCGTCAAGTTCGGGCCTCTTGGAGACGAAGTTGCGCACGTCGGCGGGGATTGGATTTCCAGGTCGCAGGATGCGAATGAGTGCGATCTCTCCGTAGGTGGAGAAGAGTTCAGCGACTCCTTCGATGGTCGGCTTGTCACTGGGCAGATTGAGGGCGATCACAGTTCGCGATGGTGTCGTCTGGTCATATTCTGGCAACGGCGTCGTGCGTCGTAGTTTAGTGCCAGCTTCGTTGATTTGCAGCTGGGTAGAACGAGCAAGGGAATAGGCGACGATCCTCCAGTCCTTCACAAGATGTTTCACCCTCTTAAAGCTGGAGATAAGTTTCAGAGACACGTAGCCCTCCTTGTTGCGTTTCACGTGCTTCAGGAGGAACGCGTCTTTCGTGATGTTTACATCTGAGAAATAGAACTCAACTTGCTGGACGATCCTGAGCGCGAGGTCTTCGTCCGGAGGGATGAACGGTGGCTCCTGGTCGGTGACCTCACAGCCTGAATCGGACACGTCTTTGCCGGCGCCCACCGAGCCAGTGTCGGATCCACAATCCGACATGTCTGCCATACCCTCGTCGCTCGGACGTCGTGACGTGTTGTTGCCGTCAAAAGACATCGAGATGTCACTGTCAATCGACGAGATCGAGTCCCGCGTGTCAGAATGCTTCATCGGTGGTGGACTAAAGTTCAAATCACAGAGCTCGTCGCTTTTCTCTTCGACACTTTCCAAAACAAAACTATCACTAGGTGCTGGTTCCATTGCGACTGACATTTTTAAGTTAATAAATAAATTAGTGTTTGACTAGATATCACACGCTGCGGGTTAGCTAGAACCACCGTCCAGCAGAAAGTCCGCCGACCAACTGAAGCCTCTAACTCTACGATAATTTACTTGTATAGTATCTGTGTCATCTAAAGTAGAACGAGCCGTGCACTGGCTGGTTTCGACGGAGCAAAGATATTGTTCTATTATCTGCAGACCATGCTAGCAACCAGACTGAGACCGACGCTAAGGTGCTCGCTTATAAACCTTTCTCCTTCCATAGTCGTCATGGTCATTCATATACACACATGCCATGCGCTGGCTGACGATTGTCAATCAATAATCAATCGTTATACCACCTTGTTACTTAATAACAATACACGCAATTATGGGACTTATGCGGTGGGTTGTTGAGGGGTTTCGGTTACGTGGCTAGTGGTTAGTGGTTGGTATGGCGCATCGTGTGATGCTGACACACTGCACCCTCGCCAAGTAAGCTTCGAGCATTACTCATGCAATTCGTAACTTTCTGATTCGCGATCGTTTTCTTGGTTTTAATACCCTTTCAGCAGGTACGAGTTAAGGCTCATTTTTTATTATTTACTGAGCTAAAAATACGAATTAGCTACGTCAACTCCAGCTAATCACCCGAGTGTTGAAGTGGGGAGGAAATGTGCTCTTTTAATTCATTAGGCCGGCTTAAAAAAAGGTTGGAGTTGACTTAGTGACCTAATGCAAATAAATACCTTTAAGGTCGTATCCTTTATCATGTTTCATGTTGTAGGGTACTAATTTAAATTATGCAATTTAAATACAAAACTCGAGAATTATAGACAGGGGTGAGTTGTATTTATGAAGTTATTTAGGTTAGCGTAGGTTCAGTCATTAACCTTTGCAGTTTGTTTAGCACTGCTTGTTTTATATCCTGCAATTGCGTCATCGTAAATATTTAATCCCTAAACCTATTGGGATGTCGAATGCACCAAGCTTGAGCTGACTTCAAGACGCATGCGTGTGTGTTATACTTTGATATTTAATATTTCAGCATGTGTGACATAAATATTTCCAGCGACAAAAGAATCACAGCTCATAAAAACCATGTCCGTCGCCCCCAACAACCAAGGTCTAGGTACTTCTACCATATGCTTCTACCGCCCCTCTCAATTCCTTTATAATCCCAATCCAATGAAGCTGATGGGATGCGAGATAAAAACTATAGGTTATTCGTGATTTGTCGAAAGCTACCAGAATTTTTCCGCTCTCATTCAATTATTGATATTCGCTCCTGCATATCAAACGAACAGGTGTCTGGAAAATTGTCTTTCAGTATTGCACCTGGGAATCAAATGTCCATGTCCAGAAGGTACTGTAAACTGAGGTATCCTAATCACATGGCACTTGGAGGAGGAAATGCGTGGCTAAAGACAAAGTTGGACAAAAATGTGGCCTGTCTTCTGAACCGTCCGTTCAACTTTCTTTGCTACTAGTTTGCTTGATTTAATTTTTTCTTAAATTTTTTTTAATTTTCCTTTTGCTGAAAGCTTGCGAATTAGTCTGCAAGGATGACTATTCGTAATGACGTGCGCTTTAAACGATAAAAAATATCCAACGCTCTGCACACGCAGCGGACCGAAGTGTGCTGCAAACTTTGCTCTTCTCAAGATCACGTAGTACAATTTTAATAGAAATGTGTGTTGATACGAATCTGTTAATTTTTGGTTAACCTTTAAGCTAATTAATTACTTCATGGGAACAATTATTCAAAAAAATCATAACAAAATAAGCGAGTTAAAAAGCGCACGGAAACGGACTTAGGAAGCAAGGGAAACAACAGACACGAAGGTTACATTTCTATTGTCGTGCAGTTAAGATCATCAGGGCATATAAAAATAGCAGCGCATAATTTATAGAACAAAAAAGGTAAAAAAGAATGCTAATTTCATAAGTTAGTCCGTAGTAATTGATCTGAATGATGATTTATTGACTAATTGGACGAGCTCAAATTTAGGACCTACAGATTTATTTACTGCGAAAATATTTACATTAGCCATGGTGCAAGACACCGAAGTAAAATAAAATTGCTTAACTTTTATTTATTTAATCGCGAACGTAAAACATATCTGGCCTCATGTATGAGACCTGTATCAGAACTGTTTTTGATATAAATAATTTATATATTCAGGATTTCTAATTCCAGATTTCCCGTGCCTGAAATGTAAAGACAAATTGCGTTGATACTATTTCATTGCCTTGTGCGCGCAGGCATTTTTAATCATCATCAATCAACTCAACATTTCATTACCACGTCGGTAGGGGATGGTGGCAATGTTTAATTGCTACAATTTCAGAGTTGATTGACAGGCAATTAGAGATGCCACAGCGCAACGTAGACAAGCTGAGCTGCTGCTTGTCATCAGCGTGCGGGTTTTGAACAAAAAGGTTCAAAAGGTAGCACTATAGATGCTGAACCCCTTTTCTACATCGTCTCCATTTGACATAATGCGTGTCGGGCATGAGCAGCCCCCGCTCTGGGTGACAAGTGCGACCCGCCACCGCTGGACATTTTATCTGGTGCGCGAAATCCCTGAAGAGTAAGGAAAAAATGCTATTTGATTCACCGGGAACCGATGGTTCGCTACAAAGACAGTGTTCCAGTTTTATGTACCTGTTGATGGCCAATTCATAGGTCGACGATTTGACAGCATGGCGTTTATGGGTTCCCGCTCGACGCTGGGGGAGACGGGGCGGTTGCCCCAGAGTTCACAGATTTTCCTTGTTATGGGGGGCCTAGAGAGGGCCCAACAGTCAGCGGTCAGCCCGACAATGTCTATCAGCCCTCAGGAATAGGGATCGAACGAAAGCGCCATTAGTACACACACTTATAGTGGCGACCCAAAAGCTAAATCACATGCTCCGTGGTGGAAACTAGATGTACCACCCTCATAAGATTACAACCATTGAAAATGAAAACCAATTAACACCTTGACTTCTGTGAAAGTTTTGTGAACGTATTTGGCAGTCAAGTTATTAGAATTTATAGAAATTGTGAATTCCTTTGGTGACCCCCTTCCCTCATTAAGAAAAATATAAATTCTTCAAAAAATACAGAAGAGCGTGTATATTTGAGGGCTGGTGCAATTATGATGATGCAATTATGCAAACGGGGTTCTGGGAACATTGGGTTGGTCTATCTGGCCTATCGGGAATTTGGGGGTGTTTCAATACGGGGTCAAAGTGCGAGTTTTCTCAGAAATTTGGCGCAAGAAGCTTCCTTTGTATAAAAAGAATATATGGTGGCCCATGGATCTCGTTGCGCCAAAATCAAACATCCCGGAAATGTTGGATTGGTGAAATATGAAAACCCGGCAAAAGACTTGTGCGATCAGAAAGACCGGGAAATTAGGGTTGGTGCAACTAGAAGACCAGAAATTTCGGTAATATACATCAGAGAAGACGGGTTTGGGACCGGGTGGGAGTTTTGAGGCCGGGTTGGGACCGGTTGCTATTGGATTGGTACATTGGGGAAGTGAGTGAATTTTGAGGGTGGAAAATTTTGTGAGCGGATATAATTTTAATGTAGAGAGTCAGTGGCAAAGCTGAGGTGTCGCTGTTGCATATCAATTGTCTACATTGCTGTATACATCTTTGCATGCAATCTACGCAAGACCCCATAGATTTGGGTGGTTTTGAAAATTCGAAGCGCATGGCAGTTCAACGCTATTAGAAATTGAGTTGCAAAATTAGTGAAATGCAAATTCGTGTAGTCGAGTTGAAACGGTGAATGATGACAAACGAGCCGTGAAGGTAACTGGCAGACAAACAAGAAGTGAAGAAACCATTCACCGTGAAGTTCATAGGTTGTCTAAAAGCTACCTTCAATCTGTGGAAGCTGCCGTGCCGTGCCGTGCCATGCCTCGCCGTGCTGTAATCATGAATGGCAATGACTTTTCACACTTCACTTGGCTTGCAATTGCATCGTAACACAACTTAACAGTGTTAAAATAAGGTGCTAAAGAATATTATGTGTGTCTATGGAGATGACACGACTACTCTTTATTAGATAACCTTTGGACAAAATTACCAAAAGAAATCGCCACTATCACCTACGGTGCCAACTACCAACACTACCTTTCCTTTTCCAATTCTCACTTTTTCCAAAAAGAGCTGCTTTGCTGGGAAGTTTAAAGTTTGAATCATCCTGAAAAACAATAATGTCTGAATATGAAAAAATAGTGGAATGAAAGCAATAAAAATAGCAAAGGTATCTCAAAAACAGTCGGCGTTCTTGTAAGGGGCATTGGCGGAGTGGAAAGAGTTTCTTTGGCAAAGTTCGTTGGCAACCAACTATCCGGGCATTTTATCTGTATTGGACTGGTCGTGGGAAATCGCGAAAAACTACAACCACGTCCGTATATAAAGAAAATTCGAGTATATAGGAGTTAAACGACGAACTGCAATGGCAAATGGCCATGCAGCACTGGTCAATTGGCGTCAGTGAATGATAGGGTGATGATGAGAGTGACTGATGGTGAACCTAACAGAGAAGAGGGGAACCCCGGTTATTAACCCGTAAAAAGCAACAAAAAAACACGCTAATCGCTAATAAAGTTCACAGTGCTGAGCTTCTGCTGAGCTTGATATTTTTGTTTGTGTTTTTAAGTATCTTGCGCGGGCTGGCTACACGAGCTCCCAAATCGTGAGCCACTTATCGAAAGGGGGCATGAAGTGAAAAGCAGTTGGTAAGCAAGACGGCCGCGCCCGGCAAGAATTACCTCCCATGTGGAAAAAGAAAAAAATACACTCTGGATAGGCGGTCAACAAGAAGGGATACCTAAAGAAATGCTCCGATCATAGTTCGCTGCTTTGCATTCACTTTGCCATTTTTGATCATAATATTTAAAGATTAAATGCATTGGCCTATTTTATCAGTAAGTATGGTATACTATAACAAGTTGCAATATTGAACATTTATTTTTCATCACCTGCATATAATACCACTGCTCTATAATCTTAAGCCCAACGACAAGTCAGTCTTGGCAAGTCATCTGACCCCAAGTCTGACTGATGAGAAGCCATATCGAGGATGGGTTTACCATAGGGTTTTACTGGTGACTTGTGAGTAATGTTCACGTAATTCCAGCCCCCCACGAAGTCCTAAAAGCTCTATTTTGCAGCTTATGTGTTATGCATTCGTGCAACATAATTTGCATTCCATATGGCATGATATTTCACAGCGTTTGTCACAATTTCATCAGCAGTTAATCAAGCACAAAATAATTGCTCTGAATTCAAACAAGTGTTCAATTAATGACGACATTATATACTTCTAATTGATATATTCTGTCAATTTTGAGAAAAAAATAAAAAATAAAGCCTGGCAGTTTTTCCAAGGATGTAACGAATGGGTTTCATTTCATTTTTTGAGAGAGAGAGAAATAGAAAGAGAGAGAGAGAGAGAGGAGAAAACAATTTTCCTATGAATGCCTGTCGGAATACTACAAGGATTTTAGCATAAACTTTTCATTTCAATGTAGGACAACTAGATGTAATGTATATAAGGTAGATGTTTTGGTAGTTGATTATTTTATTTTAATTGGTGCACATTTATTCGATTTCATAACGGTTTTAAAGAACGTTGGGAGACACGCAATTTCAGGAATTGTTGAATATAACAGATCACGAATAGCAATGCTTCCCGACACCTTATTAGTAACTTATAATTTTCGCATTGACATTGAAACGTGCGTACAACCGCTGATAAAGCGAAATAATAACACAACAAATCATTTGAACTTTGTACATTCACAGAGCGTTACGAAGTGTGACCAAACGAGCAATTTACCCGTGTGATTACTCACGCATCAATTAGTTATTCATTTTATTCAAAACTTCAAGGGATTGCGGAAAACGGAAATCAACGTGATAATTTCTTGTTAACAATTAATTGCATTTCCACGTCTACCCGTGCCGTATATTCGAGGGATAATTTCGGGCGGGGCAGCACAGCAGTTTCTTGTGCAATTTGAGAGCAAGGCTGCAAGACGGATCAAATGAATTCTCTAATGAATCGAAATGGGCTCAAGGTGAAGGGACGCGGAGAAGGCCGGTGAGTGATGGCAAACGGTAAGAGTGAAGTCCTCGTCGGCCAGCGATGACATAGCAGCCGTCGCAGAGGTGATTGGACCATGCGGAGAGTCGAGCGGCGATTCGACGAGAGATTTGCGCTGATCGACTATTTTTATCGAACCAATGATTTTACTGATACTTATGCGGTGACCTTTTCATGTCGTAAGGTCGGAAGTTGTTTCAAGGATCCATGATTGTGATGAGATAACCTTACTGATTTTTTTTATCGATGCGTGGTAGTTTGTGTACGTGGTAGCATATAGTAGGGTCTAGATACGTGTTTTTCATGGTAATTAAGTAATATTTTCAATGCAAGCTGTAAAAACTGCGGAAATAAACAAGTCAGTGGATGTGATTTGTATGTGTTGATGTCCTTTGAAATCAGGGAAAACTATGCGATTTTCTCAATAGTTTGAAATCGTAGTTGCGGCGTAACTAATTTTGGAACGACAGATCCGTTCATTTTTGTCCAGGCCATCATTAAAATAGAAACGATTAGTGAGTTTTTAACGATGACCCTACTCCATCCCATCATATCCCCTCTACGCCAGAAAAAGATAGATTATGACAAGAGTACAAAGTCTATATAGTGAGAGACCATGCTGCGTTACACCCACAAAATAGGCTCTCCAGCCATACCTTCCTGTGTTAACTGGCACCATCGCCCCTGACGGAAAAGTATGATCTCCCAGCAAATAGAGTATAGGTTTGTGCGCATTGTGTATAGAGTAAGTAATAACTCTGTACGAAGTGCCTAGAATGTTTGTAGTGTCAAAAGCAGGAGCTAATTTGTAAATTTAAAGGAACCGGGACGCACATAACAAGGACTCTCATCAAAAAATATCATATCAGTTTTTCCCTACCATAGCGAGATTATTAAGTCTACATTGTCACGGTTTTCATAACAAGTTTGGATACAAGGAAATTGACTGTACATGTGATGCTATAATGGCTGATGAAAAATAGCTCAAAATGACGCTTTTTGATGCAGCAACGGACGTAATGGCATACAGATAAACCGGAACGAACGTTCCACGCTCAAAATAGGAACCGGAACTGTGTTCCGGTGCATTCCGGTATAAATGAACCCCTGGCCAAAAGACGACAAGTATACTCATTTACTTATAGGCAGTTTATTTGTTAGAAGTTTTCAGCAGTTTAACCCGTTATTAACAGTTTTTTTAAAAAGTATACTCAAGTTTTCCTATAACAATAAACCAATATCCTGCAGGACTAGATCAACGACTAGATCCATCTATCTTGAGAAAAGCAAGATCACCTCGTGGCACCGTCTTGTCTTACTTCGTGTTACGGTCTAGCCTAGCGTAAGCCGACAAGGCTCGGGCTTGGCCGGAAAATTTTTAGGGATGGTAAATGTACAATCACGGCATTTTTAATAGAAATTCTAGTCCACTGTCTTGCGAGTGAGGGGAATCTTACTACACGCTTGCTTGTACCACTGTATGTTGTGGCATGGCGCATCCTCCGCTACCAGTGCAGCCTGCCTGCCATCGTTCAACGCCAATTTCTGCGTCAGTGGCGGATCTTGACTTATTTCTAGGGAGGGAGGAGGGGGGAGGGGG
>QKMV01004082.1:0-10584 GCA_003287335.1 Lednia tumana
TATAAATATATATATAGTTGCCAAGAAAATGTAAAACCTGCATCACAATATAAGTATAAAATTTAGCAATGAATAAATCCTAATTTTATATGCCTAGGCCTACTAGGCACAACATACTGAAATTGGAAGCGTTAGTTGGGTGTAGCAAAGGCTTTTCCCGGTGGACTTTTAACAATTCCTGTAAACAGAGAGCTGTGCTCTTTGCTCGACTCTTGAATCTGGTGGAATTGAAGAAAGGAGGCATAATCTCTCTCTTATGAAACAGTGAGTCTCAAATGGGAAAAATCTACTGTCGTATAGACTGTAGAGTATTCCAGGCCTGTGGTTCAGCCACTATTCTTTGCATCATAATTTCTGCAATTGTATTGAAAATGCCATCTAAATAATTAATATGCAGCAGCACAACATGCTATTTCATTCAATCTACAATCGTAATCTTCCATCATGAAATCTTTCACTTGATTAGGTAAAAAATATTTTAGTTTTTTATGCTTGTTTGTACTAGTGAATTGACTAATTTCTACTTTTAATTTGGCTTTTTTTTCTATTTAATACCAATGTGGAGAAGTGCCTGTGTGGCTTGGAAGTGTTTTCCTGTCGGCAGATAGTGCTTTCTCTAGTGGAGAAATGAATACGTACCGTACCGATTTTAAAAGTGTCACTTCTGGTTATTTGGGATATTGTTTGTGCTTGTTGTGCCAAACACAGTTTATGGAAAACTGTTTTCTTCAAAAGAACACTGGTTTTATTGACCTTGTGGAGTACCTTTTGTTTATTTTACTGTACCATTCTATGGAACACACAGAAAATTAATTAATATTACATGTGCATTCAATATATATATGGATCAAAAGCCAATATCATGAAAAAGATTTACTGTGCCTAATCAGCAACTACACATTGTTTTGTGTTCAATACATTTTCTTATGAATCATGCTTCCTAATGTAAAGAATGGAATTATCTCTTAGGTAGGTACCTACTGACCTCAGTATGGTAACTAGCTTTAGGACTGTAGGATGCTTTATTTGAGGAGTGAAAATGTGAATGTGTCAATGCATTTTAGCTATAGCTCTACTTGTTTATGTTGTAATGCATTTTGATGCGCGAGAAATAGTACGATGAAGTATTAAATTATCGTTTATTAAAAAAAGGTATTTTATTTCTTATACACCTCCTAAGATAAGAGTAATTGTGGGGCAAGATTGGCAAAGTTGGCGGAAAGGTAATATTGTCAGCAGCGACAACCAAGATCTCGGTGCCAACTATGGTTGTCCGTGCCGATCGTTTTGAAACGTACTGTACGGAGGTGTGCTCCTTAACCGTAGAATATTGGAGCGTATTACCCTGCGCGTTCATTGGTCAAGCGATCGGGTTGCCTTCGCTACTCGTTCGTCGCCCATCGTCCTTGCTAACGATCTCTTCCGCTTGGTTTTGGCGTCTGCGGGCGGCTTCTCGTTCAGTGGAGGCGAATAATAATGTCGTCGTTGCATTACTCCGAACTGTGTCGTTTATGTCTTGTCAACGAGCGAGTCTCGATTCCTATCTTCGATGGAGAAAGTGGCATTCAAAGCTTATGCTTGAAAATAGGAACATGCCTGCCGATTAAGGTAAGCGGGTAGGGTACTTCAAGGCTTGGGCCCAAGCCGCTTGCGATCGCCATATTTATTTATTGTGTATTATTACCTTAGCGAAGGCCATGAGGTAAAGGCCGTAATAGTATCCAAGAGTATTGTGATTGCATGTTATTTGAAGTTAATTTTGCTGCAAGTCTTCAATTCGTAGGGGAGTTTTCGTTACATTACGTTTATTGATCTTTGTTTCTCGTGCCGTGCTTGTAGCTACGCTCCCCCTCTTCCCTTTCTACCCCCCTACTTCTCAACGTCACCTCCCTAGTAGGCAGTAAAATGACAATCTCGCCTTCCAGGGCTGGGTGTTCCGAATGTTCAGCGCGACTGTTTCGGAATTTGATCATTATTAGCTTGGTGCATTCGAAGTCTTTCGAACTCAAAAGCGATAGGAACAATAAAATTTAAAAAAAATTATGGATGATAGCGGAGATTTTGCTGCATTCAACCATATAATTATGACAATAGCCCACATTCAAAAAGTAATTCCAGAAACAATTAAAATCGTGTGTAATGCTTCTCTTATGGGGCTGCATTTTGAAAAGTCCTTATTGGCTCTGGACTAAGCGATTTTAATCGTCTCTGGAATGACTTTTTGAAACTGGACTAAATACTGAGCAAATAAGGTTTTAAAAAAATCAATTCACTAAATTAGCATGTCAAATACAACGGACTGTTTTTTCCTTGTGCCTTATTGCATTCAAACTTTACAACAACAACGAAAAAACAGGGCAAGTAGGATTAACTTCCAATATATAATCCTTCGGCAAACTTTTTCATCGATTTGACTGATTTGCCTCATTTCAGCTGACTAAAAAAATTACTTTTATGAAGTGGTGTACATGCAAAAAGAAAATTTAATTATGACATGAACTTTATACAGTGCGTATCTAAACCGAAATCTTAATCATTAAAATAAACCTAAAATAAACAATAAAAATGTGTCCTTGGCTCATGTATTGCGTGCACTAGCCTTAAAAATGGGCTCCCTCATCTTACAGCCGGCAGTCGGCCTGTTGGTCTACTGCAAGAGAAATGACTCCACATAATATGATCCTTTTTGTGTAATACTGTTGCTTGAATTTGTGGAACATGAATTCATATTTAAAGATTGATATGTAGCCATAGATAGATACTTGCTGGTGAATTTTGCCTTGGGCCCAGATTCAATAAAGTTGTTTTGCTCGCAGTCCTCTGGAATTAACAATGGTAGTAAAGGTGGTTTTGAGCTTTTCTCCAGGGCTTAGTGAAAACTCCCCTTTGTGGATTCTTTTGTAAAAACGTTTTGAAGCTTATCAAGTATCCTTTCTTTGTCTAAATGACAGAACTTGTAGCTGTAGATCCTTGTCTATGCTACAACTACAAGTTCTTTCGCTTTCACCGTCTCTTCTCTGAGCCGGTTCACTCACTGGTCATGCTGGTTTTACCGCTTTGTCGTGATGAATATGCCGCATGACTTATTGCCATTCGGTGCGAGCTGTAAACGCAATCTAGCTCTCAATATATAATATTTGGTGCTATTTTGGCACTCACCCTTACTTTTGAACAAGGCTATGCAATGGACGACTAGCGTTCCAGAGGCGATCAACGTTGGGGGATTTTTAACGCCATAAGAAAAGCATTGTCCCTCAACTTTGATTGATTCTGGAATTCCTTGATCACTAGTCGTCCATTTACTACCTATTACTATTTATGGATTTTTAAACAAGGCTTTTATTTTGTTTTTAGATTTCTCCCGAAGACATTTTGCCAAAAAACATCTGTAACGACTGTTTCTACAAAGTTGAAAATCAGTATCAGTTTTGGATCAGCACTGCAAATGCAGAAAAGCAGCTGCTGCAATGGTTTTCGAATGCACCGTCAATACCAGAAGATGACAAAGGGCTGGTCGCACTGGCGGCGAACCAGGTACGTTCCACAACTTTTGTTCAAATGTTATATTCTTTCTACTTGGTAAGTAGGGAATCACATTATGAGTTTTCTCACTTTGCTTTGGTGCAAGATAATTAGTTTTTCCCCTCATAAAAAGTGCATCTTGTGCCAAAATCTACTGCCTTGCTCTCACTGCAACCCCCTATTAGACTAACCAGTAAATATGTTCAAAAGAGGTGCCTTGCAATATGTACATTACGTGGTATAATTACGCTGCGCAGCCTCTTTGAGTTGTCTGATATTAACAATGGAACCTTCATTACAGAATAATTTAAAAACAGAAATGGACATAGATCCAAGTTCAGAGCTCTCAAAAAGTTTGAGTCAAGTCGAAGCCGTATTGGCGGGAGACGCTAGCAATGTTCCTGAAGAAGAAGATGAAGACGAAGAAGAGGAAAGTGAAGAAGAAGGTTCCAATAGTGAAGAGAGTGATGATGATGGGGACAATGGCGACGCTGATGATGGTGCCAAGGACGATGGTGATACTGATGAAGCCTACGATGAAGAACTCGAACCGACTACATTTGTCAACGTCTCGTTCGAGTGCGACGAAGCAGGACCCTCTGGAACTCAACAACAAGGACCCCCCACCGCCCCCTCTACTAGTACCTCTGCCCCTGCAGCCAGTGGGTGAGTACATATGCCTACCTCTTTACTTAGGGTGGATTCTCATACATCCAAAAGTCTGCATTCAACATACTACAACCCTCATCCATCCGACTCACATCACCTGAAGACGTAGGCTAAGTACCACTACCACCACCGACAAAAACCTGGCAAATTTTTGCCTGGATAACTTGAGTTTTTAATTCTTTGTTAACTCCGAAAATATTCACTTTGTGCAGATCTGTACATGATCCCATGGGAAACATATGTTAGCAATTGAGAGCAAGAAGCAAACTAAAATTGGCAACCAGGGCTGCAGCAGGTTTTATATAGGTATCAACAATCAAGATATCACATAGAACCATAATTTCTTGGACGGTAATTTATCCTGAAGATGAAATTTTACGTATGAGACTAGGACCAAGCAAAAGAGATGTAAGCAAGAAGCTAGCAGATGTTTTTGTGTCTCCTGCTCTGTGAAGACTCGGGATCCTCGAGAGCTTTTGCATTGTCAATGCGCCGAATAGGTATTATGTTCAACAACCGGGCCAGACTTCTGTGCATTATCGCATCTTGCAAGAGATTTTTAAAAATCAGAATGACGTTTCATTCTAGAGTAATACATCTTTTACTTATTACATCCTTTAGTAGCTTCTTATTCAGTATTTAAAATCAACGTCCCAGCAAACATTTTGAAACTTAAAACCCACAGCAGGTAAGACATTTCCTGGTGTGTTGTTTTGCAGAAGATTGCATGTATGTGGATCTGCTAAAATGTCTTGACAAGTTGTGCTCGAACAGTGATTTGAAGTTTTGCATTGGACCCTTGGAAGATGAGCAATCATCGTAATTCGCTAAGGCAGGCCTGGTTCTTCGAAACCAATTACGACATTTGGTAGGATGCGCGTCTAGCTTCTCGGTTAACATACTTGCAGATGATCACTTCTAGCACTTCTTACCTTGACCGTTCGTGTTAAGATAGACATTGGACGTAGGTAGATATTATGTTGTCGAGAGTTGAATGCTGGTCCAGCAGAATATTGAACGTGTTTGCACATTTCGTCGCCTGTACTCGCAAATTGTGTATTGACCAGAGTTTGTAATATTCTACGGCTACTCCCCTTGCCTATGCGTTTGTTGTCGTTAGTGCTTGCAAAGATATATTGTAGCTACCTAATTGTGCCTATTGGCAGAACGTGTTTGCTACCTTCCACATAACTGGGGCCCAAGAGGTAACAATGTTATATCAACAGCCATAGGTACCAAGTCAAGTGTTAATATAAACACCATACACAACTTCTTTATGAGTATCTAATTGACAGCATCTATTTTAGAGTCTAGTTTGATAAAACATTGTTGTGTTGTAACTGTAACTGGTGTAAAGTTTCCGAGTCATGTCATCAGGCCAAAGCATGCTTTTCCCTCGTTTTGAGCCGTGACAGCGGAAATTTGAAGCAGATTGAACTAAAGTAGGCAACGAGTGGCAGAACTGGTCAAGTAAATAAACAATATCGTCACGGTGCTGCTGCTGAAGTAAACAATAAACTATTTAAATGAGCTACATGAGAATCATGCTGGCTATTATTTTAAACGTATGCGTCACTGGAAATGTCTAAAGTTATCAATGAAAGAAGCACTTGTGTTGAGAAGACTACATAAGTACTGAAAGGAAGCGGCATTGTGCTTGAACACTTTGCGCTGGCTGGAGCTGTGTGCAGCATTGTATTTCTGTGATGCGGTGTACAGTGAGACTTGTACAAAACGGAACCCGAAATTTGACAGTTAACTCGGTTGGCGATGGAGAATGAAATCTACTGTCGACCGTAATGTATAAACCTAACACTTGGGGACCTAGTTGCTTGAAAAGTATCGTGAAGCAACGAGGCTCCACCTTGTGATCTTTTTTATTTTTTTCCTATTAAGAGGTAGTGGCAGTACCTTAGTTTTATTTATCGTATCGCTATATACCTAGGTATTGTGCTATTTTAGTAAGCAAACACGGTTTATCGTGTGTGTATTTTCCGGCCTAGAAGGTTGCTTCCCTCTAACGGTTATCCTGTTATTACGCGAGCGTGGTGGAAACGAAGTAAATTCAAAAGCAGTGTGTGATTTTGGTTTCCTTCAATGGGTGGGAAGAAGATGAGAGTGTAGATCCTTGGTACGGCTATGGTTCAGGTATGTTGGATGTGCTGTCAAGGTAAAGTAGAGTTGTCTATATTTTTCTCGGTATTTTTTAGCTCTTAAGTTTTTTCTTTTATGGCTTATGAAAAGTTACGGTTACATGAAAACGGAAGAGTAGCAATGTCAAAATTTCATCCAGGTTGTATCAAACACCTTTCCGTTCTGTACTGGTTTCACTGTAAATCCTTCTTGCCAATAATCATATTGCATTAGATTCTTCTTCCTCAGTTATTCAAAGACTTTTATCTCTTTTCTTCTAGATCTGTTGAATCAAACACCTCAGGATTTGGCAACTTACCATCCTTATTTCACGTCTTAGCCAATCCTGGTGAAGTCATCTCTGAGCCTCTTCATAACATTTCTACTCTTCCGGATTTTCACGTTCGATCTAACTTGTATGCGTGTGATGAATGCAGCCAGACTTTTGCGTCGGAGCTAGACTTGCATGCGCACCGCTCGGTGCACCGCGAGGAAGCTCGTTTCAAGTGCAGCGAATGCTCGGAATCATTCGCCACGTCTTTCAAACTGTCTTACCACATGAAAAGCCACAAGGAACGCAAGTTCAAGTGCGAGGTCTGCGCCAAGGCCTTCATTACGCAGCACCATTTAAAAATGCACAGCTCGATGCATATGGAGGTGAAACCGTACCCGTGCGACATATGCGGGAATAGGTTTAGGTACAAGAAAACGTTCGAAACCCACGTTAAGAACCACGCAAAAGAAATGGCCGTGAAACCTAGCAGCGATCCTTTTGCGTGCGCCATCTGTGATATTAGTTTTGCCAATCGAAACAGCTACAACCACCACACCAAGAACCACAATAACATCTCGAACAAGTGCCGCTTCTGCGGGAAGGCTTTTGCGTCGAAGAAGAGCCTCGTGAGCCACGTGCGGACTCACACGGGGGACAAGGGGTTCACCTGCACGGTCTGCGGCAAGGAGCTGACAAGCAAGGAGTCACTGCATTGCCACACGATGATGCACTCGGGCGAGAAGCCACTGGTCTGTGACGTGTGTGGTAAGGGCTTCTCGCATCGGAAGTACTTTGTAGTGCACCGCCGCATCCACACGGGAGAGCGGCCATACTCGTGCGTTACGTGCGGCAAGTCGTTTACGCAGGCGTCGACATTGACGGTACACCGGCGGTATCACACCGGGGAACGGCCGTACAAGTGTGTCGTCTGCGACAAGGGGTTCGTTACGAGGACTATCATGTTGACGCACATGAAAAAACACAACGAATAGTGTACCACCCTGGGGTAATTGTTTGTATTGAGAGGGATTCGATTTGTCAATATCCTGTCTTGTCTCGAGAACTAATGTAATTGTTCACTACTTGAAATGCTCAGTCATGTACAAATCATCGTGAAATAGTACAATTAGTGTTAATTACATGCGCGTAGTGATATTTGTCAAAATGTTAGTTGCTTTATCGCATGATATTTATCTTCGGTTTAAATAATTGCAGCGAAGAAGTTTGACGTTATTTTTTAATGCATTCAGGTCGAGTACCTACCTACCTATCTATTTACATGCAAAAAAAATATTTATTTATGTACCTACCTATTTAATTAAAAAATAATTGCTTAATAAGATAACCATTTCAATATTATTATTGATGAAACAAAGTGTTCTGGCTTGAAGAGTTTAAAACCAGATTGATTTTTCGTCACATTTTTGAAGTCTTGGCGAAATATTTGCCGATATTGAAGTAGTACTTTCTTATATCTGTTATTTTCAGATGATCCCCATAACATGTAGCCTGAAACTCGGAAATATTTTTACTACCACAAATAAACTAGGCTCATTACTGGTATGATACCAGCTAAAAAAAAGTTCAGGACCACCAATCAATGCATCACAGAGTAAGAAATCATCCCCGACATTTGCGGAATTACTTTCGTTCAGCAGACCATCCCTGTCGTGGTGCCTTTTAAGAATTTCAAGTTCACATACTGAGCCTACAGAAAGAGTCGCATCAAACAACTGATGTCGAAGGATACGCACATATCCATTCAGTTCCCAAGCCATTTCAATGAGTCAGGTGTGGTAACACTGCCTAGGTGTTCACACGATGACAGAAGAGCAAATTCGTTCTTCTCAAGTCTGTCTGGGAATCTCGACGCGGGACTACGACTAGATGTCAAGCAGATTATCTCGCCGCCGAGGCAGGCCGCACTTTGTCTGCGAGGTTGGTGGAAAGCGGTCGCGGAAAAATCGTTGCCGGTGGCCTGAAGCAACAACCGTTGGGCGATGGAGGGTTACGTTCGTGTCGAAATCCCATTCTAGGCTCGCGCCTCGGAACTGATGTGTGCAACAAGGCTTCCTACGAAAGCCTAGTGGAAAATTAGCCTGAATCGCCGCGACATACCTGCCGAAAGATAACCTACCTCATTTTCAATTTTTATTTTATCGATACCCTCGTTCCACTCGTGTGTGTTGCCGACTAGAAATCTACCGCTCAAAGGGCTTCACAAAGCAATCGAATCGTTTTCAATGTAATAAAAGGAAGTTTCAAAAGTAAAATTTTAACGCTGAAGGAGTCAAACTTATCCATTTATCAGGTGAAAATGCGTTGATGTTGCACAATGAGATGGTGCCGTTAGAATAGCCAGCCTGATGCAAGTAATTCCACGCGCTTTCAACTCGGGCTGTAGCGCGGCGTCACAGATCCTCGTGGGCCCCCTAGCTGTGGACTGCATGTGTGCACCCGCGCTCGATACACGCAAGGGGATTTCATGGAGTGTCTCTTCTTTACAGATTTGCAGTTAAGACCAATAGCAATAGGCCGTCAGTTGGAAAGTCGAAGCGCAGACCGGCTAAAAGGTCCTTAAAGAACGAGAATACCGAATCTATTAATCCGGACGATAAGTGCGAGTTTTGTGGTAAGGTCTTCACCCGGTGTAAAATGCTGATCCACCGACGGATCCACACGGGCGAACGGCCGTTCGTTTGCGCCACGTGCGGCGAGGCGTTTGTCTCGGCGGGCGCGTTAAAGGTGCACATGGTCATCCACAGCGAGAACCGGCCTTTCCCTTGCAGCGTGTGCAGCCGCAGCTTCAAGCGGGCGTTCGAGCTGAAAGACCACAAGAAAATCCACACCGGCGAAAAGAACCACGTCTGCGACATCTGCGGCTACTCGTGCATCCAGCGGACGAACCTCGTCAACCACCGGAAGCGGCACCTGAACGAGTACAAGCTCAATTGCGACGTCTGCCAGAAAGGTTTCTACACGAACACCGAACTGCAGGAGCACAAGCACGGCCACACGGGTGAGAAGCCGTTCCAGTGCGACATCTGCGGGCTGGCGTATCGCTACCGTTACCGCCTGACGGTCCACAAGCGGAAGCACGACCCGGACTACAAACCGCCGCCCAAAACGCACGAGTGCGAAGTTTGCCACAAGCGGTACTCGCGGAAACAGGTGCTCATGTCACATATGAAGTCTCATACCGGCGAGAGCCAGTGCATTTGCAATTTCTGCGGGAAAGCCGTCTCCAGTAAAGACTACCTTAAGATCCACGTTCGGACGCACACGGGCGAGAAGCCGAACGTGTGCGACGTGTGCGGGAAGGCGTTTATCTCTAAAAAGTATCTCAAGATACACAAGCGTACGCACACGGGGGAACGGCCGTACTCGTGCGACCTTTGCGCCAAGACGTTCACCCAGCAGTCGTCGCTGATCGTTCATCGGCGGTCGCACAGCGGCCAGTTCGTGTGCGACGTTTGCAGTCGAGGCTTCGTATCGCGGACACTCTTGATAACTCACCAGAAAACTCACGCGGATAACTAGGCTCGGCGTGCCTACATTATCGGCGTTGCGGTTTCGAACATTGCTTTAAATATGGATGCGTTTGAGGTAAGGTGTTTCTTAAAGGCTGACATATCTTCTTGGATCGAAAGATTCGTTTCATTCTCGGTGTACGTCTACCTCCGTTAACTCTGATTGCGTGAGATTAGTGTGTCTATTATCGTCAAAGACAGTTGGTATGCTAAATATTTTAAACGTTTGTGTTACCATGAAATTATGAATAAACCTACCAAAAATTTTGATATTATAAATATCTATCGTTTAGCCTAAAGAACCATGTCTCTAAATCCTTGACTAATGGCTTTTATAAAAGCAGTCTATTTTTGACAGGCCTACAAATATGATGTGATATGCATTTTTAAAAAAACTGTTAATAACTGGGTTAAAATGCTGAAAACTTAACTGAAACTAAACTGCCAACGTTTCGC
>QKMV01004084.1:0-10582 GCA_003287335.1 Lednia tumana
GATTGCGAGGGGATTGAAGCTGTCGCACTAACTTCAAACCCTCCAGCCTCTCTCCCGAACAGAAATGGACCTTGGTGGACTTCGTGATTAGTGATTAGAGATTAAGCATAAGGTTTATCAGAAATATGGACCACAACCACGGCATAGTGAGTTAGACGGTCATAGCGTCTTGTTGTAAGGTTTAAAATGAAATAATAATAAAAAAATCCCTCAACCTTATTTTGACCGCTTGTCATCTCAGCGTATCCCACGTACTTGGGAGTTATTCGAGTTGGTTAGAGTGTAATGCAGCATAGCATTGCTTGTTCTGGTGCGATCTTTGAAACATGACAAAGCCACTTGGTTCAAATTCTGAATCGAGATCTACCACTCATATAGATTAAAATCCCTTCCAAAATGTCGTACCTTGCTTAGCTCAGTGGTTAGAGCATTTGGCCGGTTAGCAAAAGGCCCGGGGTTCGAGTCCTCGAGTAAGCAGGTATTTTTTGAGTGATTTTAATATTCTTACAATAGTTGATTAATGGTTTTTGTATTGTTGTTCGCGACCGTGGAAGCTGGTCACGGAATGTCACAAGAAACCAATAGCCGGTCACCACGATCGAACCCGAGACCTTCAGATTGGCAGACGCGATACAGCTTGTGACGAGTTAAAACTTATTTGATTTTAAAAGCTTTTCATTTATGGTGAATCTTCTGTTCTCCTGTTTAACGCACGTAGGTATTTAGTGTCGAAATAATGTGTGCTGATACTTCTCTGACTCAGCTTCGAACAAAAATAAGAATGAATGGCTGAATAATTAATCTCACCTTTGCTTTACAGTTCAAAGACATGGCAGAGCTCTTTTATGTGACGTCTTTAATTTCTAAACGAATTTTCTTGATACTTACCTGTACAAATCTTGAGTTATATCTTTTTGTTTGAGTGCTCTGACTAATACAATAATATTATTTATTGCTAACATTGAAAACAAGTTTTCTGGATACGAATTTAGCCGTGGGATTACTTTAAACCTAAACTAATCTGAAACTTGATTATCTCGAACCTAACGTTAGTTTAGTACCAATACTGAAACCAATCCAGCCAACATAGCGGCATAGTCGTCAAATACCAACCGATAAGGATTGAAGATGGTTGGGGTTAAATGCTGACGATTCCCAATTTCGATCAAGGAAATGTGCATCGAACACAACCTCCATTTCGATCAGCTTTCTTCATGATTCAAAAGGAGTTTGTTTGGGATGGGTCGCGTAGTGAAGCCCGCTTTTATTTGATAGCGATTCTCTTGATAAATAACACGAGATTATTCGAGCGATCTGGATTTTTAGGTGAGCTACATGGTTTATAAAACTGTATGGTCGACCATGAATGATGGAAAAAAACAAAGTAGTTTAAGGAAATAAAAATATCAAAACTTTCGCTGCACAGCTGTGGAACTTTGTGTCAAGTTAAAAGCGAACTCTGGAAGTTATAGAGATAAGCATCTAAAATCACGTGAATATATGGTGACTGGAGAGTGTCCAAGAATATTCAAGCGAAGAACACCATCGGAGCTCGAAAAGGGGGACGAATTCCGCTACATTTTGATTCGATGAAGCCAGAGATGAAACTAAATGCGGTTCATTTTTAAACAAGTGTGTCAGTACTCTTCTTTAACATTTCGTTTGGTCGTTAGGTCACCTTTTCTCATTCCCATGGTAACTGCCTTTCAAAAATAACAGCAGTTCGATAGCCTTCTAGGCTAGAATTTTTCTTTCCAAAAAAAAACACCCCTTTCAAAGTAAACGGCTAAGGTCCGGCTTTTCAGTTGACCGTAAGGAGGCTAACGGTTCGTTAACTTGTTATTATCATGGCAACAGCCAATCATCTATCTTAATACTTTTTCCAAAGCGCCAATGAAAAGCTGGCCCTGAAAGGGTGTCAAAGTTAGACAAAGGAGGCTGATTTTGGTGCGACGCAACTAGATCTAATGTGCCTGCTTGCAATCTGTTGTGTGGAAGGTAACTATTTTTCTTGTACCAAATGTGAGTGAGAAAACTTCAACAATAGGGGTCTGTTTAGCAGCCCTGAACTAGAAGACCTACAGTGCTATCTGCAGTGCAATTCTATTGGTCGCTTTCTGTCACATGATAAAAATCAACCAATGCCTATCGAACGGTGCAGATACGTGCAGTTTTGGAGAGAAGACCCCACAAATAATTGTCATTTAGAAATAGGAAAACGCTACGCACCTTTCTGTCGCGGTAAATGAGCTCGTGGGGTCTTTATCGCCATGAAACGTCGATTGATCTTCAAATGAGTGATTACGTGCTCCTAACCACAGAATACTTCATCAATTTCGGTTTATTTACTAACAGTGATAACGAAGGCTAAACTCTTAAGTAGCTACAAGCTATAAATTAAACAACGAATCTCATGAAAACTTCCCCGTGTTATTCCAATGGACGACTAGCGTTCCAGAGGCGATCAACATTGGGGGATTTTTAACACCATAAGAAAAGCATTGTCCCCCAACGTTGATTGACTCTGGAATTTCTTGATCACTAGTCGTCCATTGGATTTTTCCGATTTTCAACCATTTAATGGAAGTTAGACGGCAGTTTGTAGAGCCTTTTTTTGATGGTTAAAGGTGTTCAACGGTTCTGCTCTGTTGATTAGAGATTGTCGACCCTAAATATATGGTCGTATATATATGGTCCTATATATGGTCCTATTGACCTATGGTCCTTTTTGGGACCGACAATCTTATCAACAGAGCAGAATCGTTAAACATCTTGAACCATTTTTATGGATCTTCTTTCAAACCGATCGGGTTCAAAAACTATTGAACAGAGACAAGTTAGTACAGGGCCAGTATCCACAAAAATCAGCTCGATCGGGCATTCCGTCTGGTCAGTGGAGCGCAAAAAATCAAGAGCCGTAAGAGTCGAGTGGAAGACACTCTGCTCGCCATCGCTCGCTCGAACAAATGCTGAGTCACACACGCATATTGCATTCCACCGTTCCCAACACATGCAAAGATATAGTAATAACAATTTCCTGTCTGCTGCCAATTTGGGAAAGAATTCAGTGTGTCTCATTTCTCTCTCATTCCTCTCCCGTTCTCTTCATTAGGACCAACGTGTGATAAATTCAAGTTGGTGTCATCGCCTAACATTGAAACATATTATCCTCCGTCTGCCTTATCAGTTGACAAAGGCGAAGAATACACGGAGAAAATGTTTGAGCCAATTCCGTTCCGCGTTCTTTAATTAAAAAATGAAAGCATAAATGACGTCAAAGAATTTACACAGTGAACTTCGCTGACAATTCGGTATTACCATGGGGCCGGCAATCATTTCTCAACTAACGTATTTTCGTCGGGAAAGCAAGTGCAGTAAGCTTCCTCCCCCGTCCACCCAACCGGCGACGCAACAGAGGCCACCTACCCCGAATTGATCAAGCTGTCACTCGAGCAAATCAAAACTCAAGGGTGGAGGTGTGACTCAGGGGAGAAGCTTTATGGTGCTTTCGTGGCGATAGTCGGCAAGTGATTGCTTTTGTTTTCCCATTGCCAATAATCTTTGACTTTGCGATCAAATTTCTGGGGAAAATAAGGTAATTTTTTCTTTCTGCACAAATTCTTCAAGTTCGGTTAGAAGTTAGAACTCAGCTAATCCAGTTTTTAAAGGTGGAATGAGGGGCAGGTTAAAAAAAACATATGATGTGCAGTTTCGTTTAATCAATGCAGCTAAACCATAAGTTGCAGAGTCACCACACTTAGTCACTTCGAAGTAAATTAAACTGGCTTTCTGAAAAGATGTGTGGGAAATGTTTAATTTCTTAACTTTTTTAAAATGCCTGATTTTAATTAGGATATTATCAATTTTTTCAACTTAAACAAGGATATTTAAAAACTGATGAATATAAAAACTGAAAATACATTTTTTTATAAAGCCAGCTAAATTCTCTTGAAGGTAACTAAGTGTGGTCTCTCTGCTACTAATGGTTTAGCTGCAGTAATTAAAAGAAACTTCAAATCGGATGAGTTTTCCCAGTTGCCCCTAACCCAGCCTTAAATGTGTCTTCTTTTGAAAAGAAGGTGATAAAAACGTTACGTACTGTAGTGAATTTCTCAAAGATGATTCTATTGATGCATCTTATTGCTCAAACGTCTTCTATGAGGTGACTCTATAGGGAACCTCAGAGTGAGAAGGTAGATTGGTTCAACGAGATGTACATGTCTTAGGGCCAGTTTTTCAATAGGCCGTTAAATCTTAACGGTCCGTTAGGATAAGAATCAAGACTTCTGATTGGCTGTTGCTATGGTATTAAAAAGTTAACGGACCGTCAGGTATTTAACGGGCCACTGAAAAACCGGCCCAAATAGGTGGAAACAAGCGATTTTGAACCAAATTTGAGTGAGAAACTCAAACTACATCCATCCCATCTTCCATCCATAACCATCCTTTAGCGATCTATACAGCTGCCAGTCCTTAAACCTACGGTAAATCTTACCAAATTACCAGACGTTTTTAACTTTTACAAGTTTGGTATCGAAAAATACTGATATTGTTACAATTTTCACTCTGCGGTTCCCTATGAAGTAGACCTAACTGGCCCAAACCAGCCGGTGGCGATGATATCGGCACATGGTTATCCAGGATAATAGACCCGAAGCAGGCTGTCACAAAAAAGGGGGGCCATCGGCCATCGGCCATCAATATGAACCAACATTTTGACAGCAAAAACATCGCACACGGCACGGGTGGGAGGGAGGGGGGCAGATAGAGAGCAAGAGAGTAATTTCATGGCCGACTTCTACGCGACAGAAGAGATGGTCTGGAAAATTGAGTTTTTCTTCTTATTTGTTCCGCTTGCGGTGATGTTTCGTAAGGGGGAGGGGGGAGGGGGGAGAAGGTAAAAGAAAACGATGGTGGAAAAGTGGAGTTGCTCCGCCGATTGCCAGTGATTTATTAAAACGATTCCAGCTCGCGCGGAGAGCGGTGAAATACTAATTTGCATCGACACGGTTAGTTTTGACGTACATAATATGGCTATATATTAATGTGCGGACCAGGGAGAAATATGAAAAAAAAAATCCCGGAAAATTGACGGAAAATTTGGAAAAAATATTCTGGTAATCAGTCGGAAGTTTGTTGTTTTTTAGTTAGTTGACTCCTGCTTATTTTGGGTGCGGGGGTTTTGTCTCTTTCCCACAACCACTTTGTATCTTTACAATTATTATACTATTTTCTGAAAAAAACAGTGGGAAAATACAAAAAAAAAAAATGTCTAACATTCTGTGAACTCATTTAATTTTGGAAACGGATTTTTAAGTTATTAACAGGCCACAGAAAATCTGGTATTGAGATGTCTTTGATTGCTTGTTGCCATGTTAAAAACATGCTAAAAAGCACTAACGGGACCACCGCATACCATCCCTTCCGAAGGACGGTACAACTCGAACAGCAGGATTCCTCCGCTTATCCGTACTATCAAGAGAGCTGCTGAACTAGCTTCAAACTCTTCAACCTGTCTCCCGAACATAACTGGGCCTTAGGATGAATGGTCACCTATCCAGCCTTTGGTCCAGCGAACTGTTGCTTAGCTTCGGTGATCTTACTAAAACGGTGTATCAACATGCCAAACCGTTCGATCACTCATGACCCAGCGCAATGTTGCTTAACTTCGGTGATCTCACGAGAACCGGTGTTTTCAACATGCCAAACCGTTCGGTGCTTGGTACGTTTAAATCCATTACAGGGTTTTGACTTTCGATTGAGAGAGCGTAACTCCTGACGATAGTGGTATTCTTTCGAACACAAATAACTCACCAGCAGTCAAGTAGTTGACTGGCTGATAATGTATCGCAAACATAATCCCACGCCTTTCTTTGAATAGTTCGCGAACTCTTTAAGTAGTCGACTCTCGGACTGAGCTCGCCCAGGGATCAGCTCGACTGTATCAACAAGCAGGAAGTCCTCACTTACCAAAGCACCGTATACATATTTTATAGGTGCATCCCTGTGGTGCTGGTCTCGTCAGGCTCGGCTGATACAGGCCTTTCCTGACAAGCATCTCTCCCCAGAACCTCGGGTTACTCGACTGTCTTGCAAAACCTTGAATCCAACATACAGACTATAAAACTCTTTAGACTCGTGTTCATCACCTAATCTTAGCACTAGTTTTCAAAAAGCTTGTTTTAAGCGGGGTTTGAATCCCAATAAATCCGCTAAACTTCCCGAGGTGTCGTATAGCTTGCTCCATAGTTCTTCAGTGGTAAATCGCATCCAAATCTAGTTTAGAATCAGTTTTATGGAAAATATATACAGGCTGTGAAATCTAGAACCTTAGCTCTCAATGCTTTCTTGCACAAATCTTGTAGACTTTGTCCAGGCTATTTGTTATAAGCTTTCCATCATAGCTCCTTTTTCATAGGTTCTCTTACAGAAACCTTGTAAACATGTATACAGGCTACTTATTATAAGCTTTTCACCCTGGTCTAGCCTACGATTCTATGGCTCTCTTGCACAAACCTGGATGACTTAAGGCTTTATCTTACTAGCCTTCCATTCCATAACGTAGGATCCTTAGGCTCTCTAGCACAAAAGTACAAGACTAGATAATAAACGCTATCTCATATAACCTTCCCACCAAACCTAGGGTGCCTAAGATTTCCTGGACTGTGTTTGAAGACTTCAGGTTATTTTTTATACGTTCCACCCTAGCCTCTGGTTCCTAGACTTTCTTGCACAAACCTTGAGGACTGCAAAATTAGTTCAATTACTTCGGGGGGACAGGGGTGCAAACTTAGCTTTGGAATAGTGTTCCATGCGGTTCACACCCCTATTCCCCTCACCCGGTGTCATCCACTGACGATAGGCGTATTTTCTGCTCCACGTGGTATTGTCATCAGCCATTCATCAATTTCCACGGCGGTTTCCTCGGCTTTGGTTCCAAACTGCAAGATGTTGCCATGCTGCGCAGCAGCCAGTATACCGTATCGTGGTTTCAGGCTGATCATTATTTACTTCCGCTTTTCTGTCTCCACCCATCGTGCACATTTGTATCGTTATTTATTATTCTATCTCTCTCGTTACTACTCGAAAACTAGCTCACGTTGAATAATTTAGTGTCGTTTAACCGACGCTAGTTAAGCAGTGGTTGCAGTTAGTAATTTCGTTGACTTTTAGAGTTGAAGTATGTTTGAATAAATCATAGTTGCACTCAGTTACAGAATTTGCTGTTATAGTTTACGATGTCGTTCGTTAACGATTTTCTTGAGTGTTTTTTTTTAAAGAACGCCCTGGTTTCCAATAGCTCATTAAGAAATTAGCAAAATTTATGAGTCATAAAATCGCCGGTCATGGTGAGTCCGGCCCATATTATCACGTGTGGTCTTCCAGCTCACCTACACTTTTACCCGAGAGCAGTGTTTAGCAAACACAGTCCGGCTGGTGCACAAATAGTATTTCTGGTCCGGCAGGGACGCTAACTTCCACTTTTACCGTAGAATAATAGGCTTTTTCACCCACGCACCAGCCCCGAATATCCGTACAAATAACGGGCTGACATATGAACAAGATTGATAAACGGTCAGAATGGTGGCAATATTTCCCCATCGAAACTGTTCGCCTCGAACTATTACCGTCTTGTCGAACGGGCATCATTCAAAAGAAGAAATTCAATGCGAGAAACGAGAGGATCGATTGCGTTCGACATCTTCCGATTAGTCAGCAACGTTTCGATTCCCAGCCTCGCAATTCGGGACCCCTACTTTACATTCATTCCGCCGCCATTTCCTGTCATCGCCGCGGCGTTCAGCCGGAGTGAGAATGAGATTGAGGAGAGCAGAGGACTCGCCTATAGACGGCGTCAAGGTATAGGGGCGTCGGGGCGTCGGTGATATTGACGCCGCGAGTGAGATGTCTCCGGTTTACACGTGGATTTGCGGGTATATTTATGTCTGTACTGCGTGCTTTTATATGATTTACGTTTGTTGCTTTCAATTAAACTGATCGTGGTTGGTTTTTAATGGTTTTCTTTGCTTTGAATGTAATATGAAGGAACTAAACAATAAGCAGACGTGGGTTGAAACTATACCTGTACACCTTCATGATAATATAAAAACTGCGTTACTGTCACTCGTATTTATGGTTTCCCGTTGGTTTAGTGTAAATAACTCAAACAATTTGTTATGCATTGTCAGTGTTGTGGAAATAAAGTTAAGATTTTTTCCTGAACGATACCAAGAAAAATACGGCTGCTTGTTCTTTGGGGTTCCTTCTTCCTTCCACGCCGTAGTGTGTGAGAGTGTTGTCACTTGGACATAAGGGGATTCTGAAAATACAGGAGCTAACTGTGTTGAAGAAACACACTCTTTATTATGAATGTGAGTTTTTTACGATCACTTCAAAACAAGAAGCCCGAAATATTTAATGCGGGTCAATTGTGGACAGAGTCTGGAGGAAGACTGCCGAACAGAAATGCGATGAATAGAGATGTTCACGCTGAACAGGACTATACCCTCTCAATCCCTGCAAATGGCTTTTATTAGCCGATGTAATTTCAAACCTTGCCTATTTTACGATTTAAAAGGTTTGGTAATAAAATCCTCTCTCGTTGTTTACTTTGATTTTCAAAATGAGCAAGCCGAGGTGCTGGTAATTTGGAAATAAGTCATTACCCTTCCCACTTTCCATCAGCCCAAAATATCTTCACCTATCTTCTGCAAACGCAAACAAGGGGAAACCCGACTGTCGCAATGCTCGCGAGAAAAATATTAAATGGGAAGGACGATAAATTGTAACTTCAAACGGAACAGATTTCTGTTTTATTAGTATGTTATAGAAATCACGTATTTTTTTTATAGTTATGGATGCGACTCGATTCGAAGATATCGTTTTATTGCTTTAGCATCTTTATAGTTGATAGTCGGGATGCACTCACGTGTTGTTAAAGAACAACGATTGTGTTCTTTTATTACAACGTTTCTGTGGTATAGAAATATCGACTACATAAAAAAACGCTCACATTTTTCGACTAGACTTCACCAGCGCACTTCCACACATCCCGTTACGAACAACAAAAAAAAACGTTGAAAATTTCAAATCTCCGAAAAACGTCCGATTTCTCGCATACACCTGGCACCTCCACCACGGCCACCGTGCCGGAAACGCGATGCGATCTCTGACCCCGTCCGACCGTTGACCGGCATCTCGATGGTCATCGTTAGATTGCATGTAAAACGCTGTCTTGCCTAATTGGCCGAGTCTCCAGAAATTTCGCGAGATCTTTTTTGGCCGCGAGCCAAGCACAAGCCGACCTTAGCCCCCAAAACCCGGTGGAGCGCAACATTGGCACTCGGCGCAGAAACTCAACCGACGGTTACGGTCGAAACGCGAACATTATTTCGAAAAATATTTCAGATTCTTAAAAATGAAAAATGATGAGGCATACAGTTCTGTTTTTTTAAGGTTCTTGATCGTGCTCTTTTCTGATCAAATTTGGGTGTGAAGACTAAAGATTATAAGAACGTGTTATGGCTCGAAACTCTGGTGTCTTGTGGGTTTATAATTTACATCTGCAGCTCAAAGCCAACTAAATCTCGTGGCGCATCAACGTTGACCGAAATGGACGTACACCATTATCACAAGCAGGAAATATTTGCTATTTAATTCGCATTTTCTAGCGACTTAGTTACCATGGGTTGAACGGTCATTACCGTATTAAAGCCGTCAATGAATGTAAAAAGTGCAATGCTCTACATTTTTTAAATTAATTAGTTGCGGAGATTTTTCAATGTTACCTTTCCATAGATTCATCTCAAAAATTCTAATTTTGAAACGCAAATAGCTTATGCAGCCATGATTATTTGGAACCACAGTACTTATTTTTACAGTTTGTAGCAGAAAATATGGGATGGTAAGTGAATGAAAACTAATCAATATTTTAAAATTTATTAAGACTCGTGTCTTCTCCCTTACATCTGCAGCTTTCAATATTCAGAAGCTTTCAATCTAGACATCGAAACGTTGTGAGTTTATTTGGTAGAAGTTCTTAGCAGTTAAATCCATTTACCAACAGTTTTATTCAAAGCCAATCGTTTGTTTCCAGTTTGATTAGCTTACGAAAATAATATGCCATCTGAAAACCGGGGCTCGGAAATTTATTTACACCGATGCGTATACAGGCTATTATAAGCTTTTCACCCTAGCCAGGGTCCCTAGGCTTTCTTGTACATTCCTTGAAAACTAGACTATTTCTTGTAGCTGTTCACTCTGGTTTACGAGCTTTACTGCACAAACCTTGTGAACTACACGCATTTAAATGATGAAAACACACGAAACTAGGTGAATTTAATAGAAATAGCAGAATACACATTCTCAATCACCGTAACTCTAGTAGATTCTATACATTTAAAGAGTATACTTACCCGAACGGTTTGGCATTCTGGATACACCGGTTCTCGTGAGATCACCGAAGTTAAGCAACATTGCGGTGGACCAAAGGTTGGATGGGTGATCATCCATACCAAGGTCCATTTCTGTTCGGGAGAGAGGCTGGAGGGTTTGAAGTTAGTGCGACAGCTTCAATCCCCTT
>QKMV01004085.1:0-10582 GCA_003287335.1 Lednia tumana
GTCACTAGGACTGCAATTTTCGGTTTTTGTAGTTTATTTTCATCATATGTAATTAGAAATTAGATGCATTAGTTTTTAAGTGCATCGAAAATTCGTAAAAATGGTGTTTCGCTGTAGGGCCGAAATCAACTAGCTAGATTTTGTGTCATGCGGTTGGCAGTTCTTTCAGAATAAAATTGGCTCTGGTAAGGATAGGCTAATAACACTGTACCTTGAGTTCGTCGGCCTCGATGTAGCCGCTGCCGTCGGTGTCGTATTCTCTCCAGATCTTCATGAATTCCACGCTGGACTCGAGCGGGTTGTCGAACCGGAACAGCAGGAGGAAGTTTTCCTCCATGGGCAGCAACTGTGCTAGCTGAACACCGGAAATGCAATTAGGAATATCCCTCACGGGTACACTTGGAACTTACTGGCTGTACGTCGAGCCATGTTGGGTGATTTGATTGTCTGGGGTTCGCTTTAGGTTTCATGTAGTCTCTCTTAGCCTCTTAAACGCGTATGTTTTCTGTGTCACTAACTTTTTGCTTAAATGGTCAGGTATAGCGATCTGTTGATCATTTTTCAGTTTGTTGAACTGAATAATGGCATGAGGTTTTCCTCCATGGGCAGTAACTGTGCCAACTGATCAGCGTAAATACATTTTTATCACTTTCGGGTAAACCCATCAAACTATCCTGTGATCTCTTTCTTTTACTGCGGTTTCGCTCCGCCCCCATAGGCGGTGTTATATAAATGTATTTCTGTTTTTTATTTTATTCGTTCTCTCCTTATTGAAAGCAATTTCAACACAAACTAGCTCTGTTGATGTAAAAGGTAATATTACTGGTTATAGGCAATTATGTTTTATTTGGCTTTTCTCATAACATTCAGCAATATTGAACCCCAAAGAAGTACAAAAATTATCTCCCACGGTCGCCTCTTCACAGAGGAAGAGTTTCCGATGAAAAACAAATCAAATCTAAGCAAAACTTGATGGCGCATAACCGTTGCTATGACCCTTACTTCATCTTATGGTAGGAAACTATAGAGTATAAGATATAAGGTAGCCATCTTGTTTATTTAGCTCATAGTGTTGGTTTGAACATTTCTGCATGCTAATATTCTTTTAGCCTGACGTAAAAAAGACAGCCATATCTCGGAAACTGGTGTTATAACAAAACCGACCTCCAGCTCATAGAACGGCATAGCAGGGTAAGAGGGGTATAATAATTGATCTTTAAAAACCCTTGCTCTGCTGAGTTTCTACTGGCTCGAATAGCGTGCTTGGCTGGGCATTTTTCGTCAAAATATAGAAGTTGATTTCAAAACTTATCACAAGCTGTCTATCAGCTCGCCATTTTCTCAGGTGATAGTTCAATCCATACACTATCTACGCTGTCGAATACTCGCGAATTTATAGTCGAATTTTAAAATCTTTGACCGTGAGAAGATAAAAAAAGGTGCGACTTTAAAAACTTCGAACACGTTAACGCCCTTGTGGAATGGCGGTAAAGGTGGTTCGTTAGGATTTTCGAAGCATAAAGAAAATGTTTCCCTCCATTCAAGCTAGAGTAAAAATGGTCAAATGATATTTTTCAGCTGGGGTGCTGAAGTCAAAATCTCACATAAGAAATCATACATGAAAAGTGTCGACTCCGAGTATCTGGAATTTATTTAGGTCCAAAAAATATTGGAAACTGATGTCATGCTCGTTTATTGTTTCTACCTTCAATAAAAAATTGGCGCTGTAATATATCATTTATTTTATGCATAGTCAACTGTCAAGTGATGACCGAAGGAATGTTTCGTATCTTACGCATATTCCTGTGCTATTCTCGCGTCAATTTACAAGCCGCACGCGCTGACCAAAATCATAAATAAAACGTGTAAATTCATAGAACTCCCATAATATTTTTGGGACGTCATTTTCGATTATCATGGTGCATTTAAGTATACATAAAAATTGAACTTGAGGCGGTTACAGCTTCTTAAACGCGCTTGCACCAGTAAAATGGGGTTTCCACCAAATATTTATCCAAGTTTAGACCAAGTTCTTATTTCTTGCTAGAATTGGATGAGATGATATACAAAAATATCACACCAAGATTGAGCGGAGATAATTAGTTGGTGACACCAGCATTACGAAAGCATGGTGTCGTGAGTCCAGGAAATTACCGAGATTTTTATCATCTATTCTTCGTTTTCTTTGAAACAACCTTTCTGCTACGAGCGCTGGTGGCGAATATCGAAATAACAAAGGGAAAGTGGGTCAAGTCTGCCATTTTGGGGGCGCTTGGTTTTAATGTATCCCTTAGCCAATGGTGGTAGAAAACTGTTTGAAAGGAGAAAAACCACGAAACGGTCGAACGCGCTTGAAGTTTGAAGTAAACTGAAGCTCTAATTGCTCTCTTTTGGGAATTGCCTTCCAATTAAAACAAAAGTTTGATTTAAAAATCGTATAAATCTCATACACAATTGAAATTCTTGTCTACGGGTGTTTTTTTCCACGCTGTAATTATTTTGCAAACACACAAATGAATAAATTATGAAAACGGAAAGCGCAGAGCATGCTATATTTCTCAACAAACAAAAACCTGTTTTGTGGCAATACCAGAGGGTTTTCCTTGAAATTTACGTCCAACTTCATATATATATATGTATGCACACAATTCTCAGCCCCGATATGTTATTCTTATTCAAATTTAACGCAGTTGGTGTACAATGATTGTAAATCTCTTAGGCTGTCTCACAGACCACCTTTAAACAAAGCATGTTGCCAGCCTATAAAATATGCAACAATATTTCCACCCCAACTCCACACGGTACTCAAAAAAAGAAGGTAACATGTATGATGTGAATGAGATACAGCTTTTCCTTGGAACAAAACAAACTTATCCGCTGCGATATATTTCCGTTCAGATTTTGCTCAAGCATAGTTTTCTCGTGCTGGTTTTGTTTCTATCTCCCGACCAATTCAACAAACTTTTGTTTGCCGTTTTTGCTACCGCATGTTTTCGGAAACTTTTAAATTACTCCGTTCTTGATGTTTGCCTTTGCCTTTGTTTGACTGCTCTTTCGGTGAGCTTGATATGCTCGCTCGTTCTCTCTCTTTCCCTATGTCAATGCCAATTTAGTTCAGCATTATACTTCATCGTCCTCTGAACACCGGCAACTTTGAAGAGGAGTATCACAGTAGTGAACATCAAACTACGAACTGAAGCCAAACATTTGAAAAAAAAACGAATACTGGGTACACTTTGTTCAGGCTTACAAACATTTCAGTTACATTAATTACGTAATTGGCTCTTTGTGACTAATTACAATTTGTGTACATTTATATTCGCGCTTGAACGACCCATTCTTAGAACCGATGATTTGCTTTTGATGATTAGCTTCTGATTTTGCTTACAATTAAAATTATTCCTATTCCAGCCAAGAAATGAATACTAGACGTACCTACTAATAAAAGCCACTTGGGTTGTGATTGCCCCATCCTTCCTGGGTTAAATTCGAAAGCCAACTTGTATCAAATACCCAAATTTGTATCAAATTGGCTTTGGCATTTAACCCGGGCAGGATAGGACAATTACAACCCAGGTGGCTTTTCTTAGTAGTTGTATCCATTATTGTTTTATTGGCTGGAATGGACCACTAGCGTTCCAGAGGCGATCAACATTGGGGGATTTTTAACGTCATAAGAAAAGCATTGTCCCCCAACGTTGATTGAACCTGGAATTCCTTGATCACTAGTCGTCCATAGGTCTATTTTCCTAATTTTTATGCAAATCTACTAAAGCGAACCCCCCTTAAAAAAGCGAATTTTTATGTTTGCAGAGGTGGTTCCAATTTCGAGTCGATCGGACTTTCCGTTTGAGGCGGAGAGAACAAACAAAGCGACAAAAATATTGCATTAGCTGAGTGGTAAGTGGAAAAAACTCACCGATTTCAAGTTTATTTTAATTACTTCCACTGAACCGTCAAGACTTGTACACAAAATAGCTCGAGTATTTTATGTTGAGTGCTTTTTGCTTCAATTCAATTACAATTGTGATCTTTTTATTATTTAATTTGCAATTCAATCTAGTCAAAAATACTAGAGATGTCAACATTTCAAACAAATTTGATTCGAATGCAGGTTCAATTCTTGAGAAGTTAACCTAGTGGCGTCGTCGCCACTTACGGGTTGCAAGAATCAAAACTGCGAAGACTTTAGGATAGGTATCACGTGACAGATTGAATAATTAGCGAAGGCCAGTAACGATTTGTCCAAGTTTATGTGAAGTCGTGTAGTATACTGTTAACCGAGGTCGGGGGAATGTTCGAAAAACTTCCAGCTGGTATGGTATCACAGTTTTCACCCTCAAAATTTTCGGTGTCATAACGCATAACGCGTATCCTAGGTTTATTAAATGCTTTGATCTGAAGGTAATAGAGGAAAACAAAAGGCGGAGTACCATTTACGATCGCCTATTCAGTTTGCGTCAAATAGCAGTTCAGGTTTTACGTAGCGCCCAATCTAAAGTCTCCGCAGATTTGATTCTCGCTTACGGGTTAGCTGTTCTCTGTAGTAATTAAAAGAAACTTAAACTCAACTCGATGCTCCCATCCTGGCGGCTCTCATTTCAGTTCCACGTTTAGAGTAGAGTGTAAACTCTTAGCGCTCTCCATAAATTGGCATATCCTCTTCGCTAGCGAAACCTTTTCGCTAAACCACCGGCAAATCCCTGCTGTAGATACCGTTTGAAAACGTAAAGTTGTTCTTGTTCAAAAGGAGGGTACCGTCGTCAACCCCACTTCTCTGCTCGAAATGATTGCCTGTTCCTATCTTCGTCCGTTCCAATCTCGCGGCATCACTATCTATCTTCGTCTTACCTCCCGGATGTCAATCTTGCCGTCTTGGTTGTCGTCGTAAGCTTCCATGAAGCACTGCTTCAATTCGACCAGCATAGCGTCGGACACGGCCTGAAAGAAACTCAGCTTTAAAACCACTCCCAGCAGTGGCGGAGTGGTGGGTCAAGTCAACCCCGCAACAGACGTGTTCCAGCCAAGAAAATAATACTAGAAATACCTACTGAAAAATGCCACCTTCGCCCCATCCTGTCTGGGTTAAATGCCAACGCCAATTTGATACAAATTCGGGTATTTGATACAAGTTGGCTTTGGCATTTAACCCAGACAGGATAGGGCAACAACAATCCAAGTGGCTTTTCTCAGTAGGTGTATCTAGTATTCTTTTCTTGGCTGGAATAGGTATTTTCTTTAGACACATACTTCCTAATCTTAGCGCTAGTTTTCAAAAAAACAGTAAACTAAACTGGACGTTTCGCTGGACTGGACGTCCCAACGTTTCGCGAACTGTACCTTAGGCACCAATAGGGGCTTCTAAAATTGGCAGAAAATAAAACTTGAATAAAAACCTACGAACAAAAAAGCTAATTCCAGCAACTTTTACCCGGATTAGTACAAAGTTTTTTGTATTCTGTTTCTCAGTAAATCCTAAGCTTGGCCTACGTCGAAAGACTGGCATATTGTGGGAAACCCCCACAGGCTCTAAAGTTGTTTTTCATTTCTGCGGTTAAACCGACAGCGTCAGATAACCCAAACATACTCAACTCGTGGTCAATTCAATTCAACTGGCTTTCTGGCAAAATTTATTTCAAACTTTGTTTCTATTACTTCTTTATAAACCCATGTTTTCAGAGTTTAATAATATCAAGATAATAATATGAGTTTATCAAAACTAAATAGAAATAAAACACTTCAGTCTAGTATTGTCTGAAAGCCTGTCACCATTCTCTAGGAGTTTCCAGATTTGGTTACACTGCCATTTAAGGTTTACGGCTTGTGACGGCTTATGGTAATTTAAATAAGCACTGAAACCCGGTTGGGTATTTCATACTTAACGACCTTCAACTCAAGGTCCCGCATGACTAAACATGATTGAAAAAACTATATGGCATGGGGTGGTAAGTGAAACGACTAGATACAGTTTTATTTTTTGCTCGCATTCAAAATTGCTTGCCTATATAAGTGCGCATCATTTAAGCACTCCGACTTGGGCGGGGATTCAATGAGGGGCTTAACTCCTGAAAACGTTTTGAGCTTCAACTGTTTTGCACTAATGGCCGCATCCTAATCGACCATTTTCATAATTACCGTTCTAGAGTCGGAAAAGTTATAAATAAAAACGCACCCCACGGAAGAAATACACTGCCAAAGAATTCTTACCGCCCCTAATGACTCTAGGTCTGTACCATACTAGAGTTAAACCTCATTCTGAATCCGGACCCACGAGTATAAAAACCCTTAAACATAACGAAGCGTGTAGCGAACTCTAGTCTTGCAAGCAACTCATCTAATCAAGCATGCGACCCCACCCAGGAATGCGATCGTACAGCCAATGACTTCGGTATACTTCAGTAAGCCTAGACTGCTCATTGTCAATCCGTCTGCGTGGCTCGGTCGGCCATCATGGAATTACATTCAACAGGCATTGAAATTCGTAAAAATGTTACGCATTTATAACCTTCGTTCTTGTTTTAGGGGATCACTCTCGACTGGCGTGCACTAGTGAGCACTGAGTGCATTCTGAGAGAGAGAGAGAGAGAGAGTGACCGCAAATGTTTACCATGATGGAACAATCGCTGTCTCTTTCTCTCTCGTACAGTGCATCTCGGTGCACACTGGTGTAACAAATCGAGACCGCCATTAGTTTTCCAACACAAATAGACGATTTGCACAAAGTCTGAATCCAGAGAGCTCAAATAGCTTTGCGCCATGAAACCCCACAAAACAACTTAACCCCGAGTCAAAATGGACTAAATAAAGTTGAAACCCAATCAGAAAAGCATTACAACATGATTTTAATCGTTTGTGGAATTACCTCAAATCTGACTCCGAAGGTCGTTTGTTTCCTCTCATGTTAAAATGACAGATGGCCCCAAATGGATCTCGTTAGTTCAAAATCTACTTTCTCTCTGAACCAGTGGTTCGGCTTTAGCGGTGAGTCAAACTGCACTGTAGCTGTGATTCGACTCCTTGTAACTGACCGCATTGGGCGTTTTTTTATTTCAACATTTGTTGTGGTTAAGAGGATTATGGACGGTCGGCTGTCCTTGAAACTGCGCTATGCTCTAGAATGGAGAGCGGATTCGTTTTATCGGCTTAGCGGTTCTGTAACTGACATTTTTTCAACAAAAAATGCTCCAAATATCCTGAAAACATCAGTATTTAGGGACAAAATAGATAGAGGTACCTGATTAATCAAAAACTCAAAGGTGCATGTGGCCGAGCCTCAAATAATTTCCAGGATATTGCTTAGATGAGATCCTTTAAAAAATGCATCACTCCGAGTAAATCGAATCATTTGGACACCAAGCTATGACAAGTACCTCTATTTACTCTTCCCCCATGCACTAATTTTTTTCATAATTTAAGTTCTTTTTTTAGGGTCATAAAAAGTGTCAGACACGATCAGGGCCCACAAGCATTCGCAAATACCTAGCCAGCTGTCCCCAGCCCTCTTACACCATTCGTTTTGGCTTAAAACATTTAATTTAAACTGGGTTTTGGGAATTTTTGGTTGTGTATGAATGAAAAGTAGTTGGTCTCAAAAAGACCTTGATGCTTTAACTTGCATTGGAACTAATAGTGAATCAGAGTTAGAGTTCTCATTCAAATTTGGCACAAGATCATCATTTATTTCATTACACGATATAAAAAGTAGATGCAATCCCGTGAATTATCTCGTATGCACTATAATCTACCTTCTCACTCTAACTGGCTGCCGTGTGAATTGTTGGTCAAAGATGGCGGACATTACGACGAGTTTTTTTTTTGGAACAACAAGACAAATGAGCAGTCTAGACCTATTGTAGTATTGACGTCGTTGCGTAGAGCTTACGAGCTTTGCACTGTCGTAACAATAGACGATGGTATAAAAACAACAAAGTGCGGTGCTTACCTCAGGACTAACGTCCGTCACATTGGCACTGGACACGAACTCTCGGAGAAATCCATCCAGCTCAGTTCCTTCGATGTAGCCGTTTCCTGTGGAATAAATGAAGGAGCGTCGTGAGATTAAGTTGCTAGAAAATTACCTTCCTTACAGCGTAGGCTCTTGAGCTTGAGTAATTACGTCGAGTCTCTTCGTGGGAGATTGAGATTGAAAACTGAGATTTAGGCATGGTAAAGAATTTTCATCGCCGCTGGAGATGCCGTTATTAATTTGAATTGCGTGTTTTTTTAACCCGTTTTTATCACCGCCGACTGTATCCGTCACTCGAAGAAACCTAACGAGAAATGGCGGACAGATGAAGATCTATTGGTTCACCTAACGCGTTCACAGAAATTTGCATTCATTCTTGAAACATTTTAAGGGTCACATTGCAAAAATATGACTTACCTATTTGCATAAGATGGGTACCGTCATGGCGACAAGAAAATCATTGTAACACCAATGGCAAAAGACGTGACTGAACACTTCATTATTTTTGGCAATAGGGAGAGCGGCAGTAAATACATAACATTAGATTTTGATGTTCACTAGACTGTATCATGGAAGTCTAAAGCGAAATTCTAAAATATTAGCGTAGAGATTATATGAATTCCAACGGACTATTTAAGATTGCGGTCAGTGCGCGTGGTGAATCGATCTACGTAAGAAAAGTACAGAAATATGCGTAACATACGAAACATTCCTTTGGTAACCAACTGACTGTGGCTAAAATAAACTGACTATCACAAGGCCAATTTTTGATAGAACGTAGGAAAGGTGAACGAACATTTTCATCAATCCACAATATTTTTCGACCAAGGTTACTTCCAGGTGCTCAGGGTTGAAACATTCCCCGTGTGATTTCTTCTAGAAGATTTCGAATTTGGCACCTCAGCTAAAAATACAATGTTTGACCATTTTTCTCCGGCCTGTATGGGAGCAAAAACATGTTTCTGTGCCTTTAAACTCCCAAACTAAGGACTCTTTAGAAGCGTTTATTTAATGTTTAGGGGAATACAGCCCCTTAAGTAGACATCGGGCTTTGAATTGATCAGATATTAATAATCCAGTACTCACTCAGTCATATATTTTCACCGTTTCGATTGCGAAGGCATTTGTATAAATTTCCCCACGGCCTTCCGAGCGATTGGTGGAGGTGCCAGGTTCAACTTAAAAACCACCATCACCAATCTGTTACAAGAACGAGACCCTTATTGTGGCCATCCCGTTAAGAGATCTCCCCCCTTCACATATCGGTTTAATACTACAATCACTCGTCCTCGTTATCAACAACCGCCTAGACCCACTAAAACGAACTAGAAGTTAACAAGAGTGTGGTTCTTCCATTATATAAGCGTAGCCAATTAGACCATGAAGTTCGAAGACTTGAGAAGAAACTGGAGACTTGACCGATGTGAATCGCATTTTGTGGTCAACTACATCGTCAATCAAAACGTGAGGAATGCTTTGCCAACGATTTACCGTTTCTAGAATGATATTTTGCACCTCAAAAATCGGTGTTTTGAACTATATCTTCTTAACTATACTATAACTACTGTAAATATCAAAACTATATATAAAACTGTTTTGTATAACTATAGCGAAACTAAAAAAAAAGGTTAGTACTTGGATTTAGCTGCTGAGAATTGCTAACAAACAAAGTGCTCTTAGGGTTAGAAGTTCTCAGCAGTTAAATTCATTTACCAAAAGTTTTTTTGAAATCTAGTGCTGAAATTAGGCAGAAGACACGAGTCTTTAGAATTTAATATATTTATACTATTTCATATGCTGCTTATGAAGTAGACAGAACAGTTCGCGAAATGTTGAGAATCTTTGAGTTCACTTCTTAGCATTTTTACCCAGTTTGTAAAATAGTTTATTTGAAAATAAGTGCTTCGATTAGGAACAAGACATGTGTCTTAAGAAATTCATATTTTGAACCTGGTCGATTCTATTGATGGAAAGTACCTCCTCCAAAAGAGCACGTCAGTCTCAGCTTTTGTAGGATGCCACACTACACCTATTTAAGCCCACTTGAATACTAGCTAATCCACGCTATGAGAATCGCTATCTTTGGTCACGATTTCCGTATAATCTCCGGGTTAAATAGCCACTGCCAATTTGACACAAACTGGGCATTTGATACGTAACTGGCATTTAACCCAGACAGGAGTGGGTAATCAGCCCGAGTGGCTTTACGTGGTGGGCTAATATTCATAGTTTGCAGTAGAGGATCACTCTCGTCTTGGTAAAGACCGAATATGACGCCATTATTGAGTCACAACTCACAGCTGTCAACCACAGCTGTCAACCACAGCTCTTAAACTTCCTCTTGTGTGATTTTAGTCCAATGCTGCTTAATGTTTTGATATAATTACGAAGATAATTATTATATTTGACAAATCGACATCTTGCTTCGTGATTTCTACATTTGATCTCAGATGTGACCCAGTAATAGCGGCATTTTTACATTATAGGTAGATATCTGTAATCCTAGTGGAAACTACGAGAGTTATCTGTATCTCGCTTGAGAGTGCTTAGCATAGAAGGTTTTTAAAACTGTAATTAACCTTAAACTTTTAACTGAAACCTTAAACCTTAAACCTT
>QKMV01004086.1:0-10581 GCA_003287335.1 Lednia tumana
AACTGTTAATTTTCTCCGTTTTTGACGTGGGTATTCAGTGGCGTAACAGGGGACCACGGGGTACGCGGTTAAAGGGGGGCCGTTGCTTTTTTTTTGGGGGGGGGGCAAAAGTAGCTTATTATCCGCGTTTATGTTGACGCTCAAATTTTACACTGAAAATTACTCGATACAAAACTTACTATAAATTATTATAAAATGCAAACAGAAAAGCACGGGTGCGGAACGTACAATTTAGCAGGAATTAAGGAACCAAAGCGTGGACCAAAATGGGCAAAGAAAGTAAAGATGTACACAGCGGCGATCGCTTAAGTGTCAACTGGGGAGACATAAACTATTTTCATAGCATTTTTACAACCCTTTCACAGCTTTCTATATAGATCATGAAATAATTCCAGTTTTACCTCAAAGTTGTCAATAATAATTACCCGTGAACACTAGCTCTTCTTCCACCTCCATATCGATAGTTCATGTAATAGATCGGATATTTAATATATCACACCGCCAACACTCACGGTAACTGACAGTCAGCTGGGGAAAAAGCGTGAACTGTGCTTGTTTACTCATTCAAACGCGAAAAAGTAAATTAACAAACGGCTATAATTAAATTCTTCATACTCTTGTCTTCTTCCTAATCTCATAGCTATAACAGCTATATAGAATGGTGGTTGAACGGTGGTTTCCAGAGCCATGTTTATTTATTGGTTCACGGTTTTCCTCGGTTTTCTTAAGACTCATGTCTTCTGACTAATTTCAGCACTAGTTTTTATGTTCCTTAATCCTTGTGCTGATTATCCTCCCTGATTCTGCTATATATACTTTTCCACATTCACAACTAACTTCATAACCCTAACTTTAACCCAATTATTAACATTTTTTTAAAAAACTATAATGTGAATTATACCAAGGTTCTTTCTTCCGATTTTTAGGGTAGACAGTGTCTACCTTGTCTTCCCTGAGTGTAATTGACCGAGTCACCAACATGTTTATCTCGGAAAAGAATCTGACTCGACTTCGAGCTAGGGTGAATCTGATAAAGATTTTGGCGGGGTGGCCTCTCGTACACAATCTTTCGGGGGTGCTGGAATCATTGGAACGCCACAGTGTTCAACTCGTCAATCGTGGAGCGTGTGACTAAAGTCCCGATGTGTTTCTATGTTCCAGGTGCTAACTCCACAGAAGTTCGGCGATGTCTATTTGTACGATTGTCCTCCAACAAGGAAGTCTCCCAACAACCAGGGGCGCTATGATGTGCCTGCGCACATCACCCAGCCGGACACCCAAGGTACCTACACTAAGATTTTTATACGCGTACCACACTAAGAGAAGGGGAATCAACTGAAAAAAAGCTAACTGAGGGTCTGATTTACAACGTCTGGCTAGTGACTTAGCCTGAGGATAAGTACGAGGTAAAATGTTATGTACTACCCTTTAGCATACTTGCTAGCCGGAGGTTTACTAGACTGGACTTTAGCCAGACATGTAATACCGGCCCTGAAACGGTATCGGTGGATGTAACATTACTGGCTATACTTATTGCGTTTTTCAACTATATTTATCGCTTTTTGTAATAAGTTATTCAAACACTTGTATGAAACACGTGTTGATTAGCGCGGAAATGGAAATACCAGCATACATTTGAAAATCAATTTTATTAGCATGTTTGCAGGAGTGCTTTTTTTCTACAGTAAGCTTTAAATATGGCCGTTAGGCCTTGGAAACCTTATGGTAACAAGACTGCATAGAAGCATCAAACTTGGTCACATAGGCCTTGGAAGCTTATGGTAACAAGACTGTATAGAAGCTTCAAACTTATCCGTATAGGTCTTGGAAACTTATGGTAACAAGACTGTGCGACGATACGAAGATGTGAATGGAAACGCAATAGGTTCTCAACATCTCATTTCTGACGTCATAAATGATGAGCTCGGCTTACACGCTGTTTCTTATAAGCTTTTCGCCAGGGCGTAGCATATGGTCCCATTTAGGCTTTCGTGCACACACCTTGAAGATTATATTTAGTATTTTCGTGTCTTTTACAACCGAGTAGGTAATAGACCACATTCACAAAGTAATTCTAGAGACAATTCAAATCGTGTGTGTAATGCAAATGCTTCTCTGATGGGGCTGCATTTTCAAAAGTCCTCATTGACTCTGGATTAAGCCTTTTTGAATGTTGTCTATTGCGTAAGGGTGGACAGCTTACAACAAATACCCTGTAGTCGTGTTTTGGCGTGATTTAAATGGTCCTCAAGCCTGATTTACACGTGATCAAATTTTCCATCCAACTTATTTGTCATAATTTTAGTTTCTGTAGTTACAATTGTTACCACTCGGCTACAATTGGTGTAAGAAAATTGTGTAAAATAAAGTGGATGAAAGTACTGTACTGAAACCTTCTTTGGGGCAAGCCCGAAGTTCGGGACTGAACCCTTCCTTGGGTTCTTTGGGCTGCACTGAAACCTTCTTTGGGGCAAGTCACGACCTTCGTACTTGCCCCAAAGAAGGTTTCGGTATAATTAGCGAAACGTTGGCAGTTTATTTGTTAGAAGTTCTCAGCAGTTAAACCCTTTTACTAACAGTTCTTTTGAAAACTAGTGCTGAGATTAGGCAGAAGACACGAGTCTCAAGAATTTAATTGATTGCTCTTCTTTTCCGCAGGCCGCTACGCCGTCCCTCCTTCACGCCTCAGCGACACTCCCCTCCGCAGCGACACCCCCTCCAGCCTTAAGTCGTGCGACACACCCCTTTGCGAAAACAACTGCTACGACGTGCCCCCTCGCGCCACTCCCCTCCCGTTGATGAACTACGACAACCCCCGCAACTTCAACTCCACCTCATCAACCCCCCTCTCCTGTACAACTCCCATCAACAACTTCGACACAATACGATCGGTGTTTGACAGTTCACGGGGAAGCACAGTCACCCCCAACAGTTTCGACACGCCCCGTTCTTCGACCACGCCCCTGTCGGGTTGGAGGACGTCCCCTGTGTTTACCCCGCCCAGAAGGGATAGTTCGGACTGCTACGATGTCCCGAGGCCGTTGATTCCGACGGGGCAGTCGATGCAGCAGCTGACTCCGAGTAGTTCGGCGAGCTCGCTGACGACGGCCGATTCGATGAGCAGTTCCAATCGGTCGAGTCGGGTCGAGTCTCAGGATTATGATGTGCCAAGGCCGAGCAAGGGGACGCACTTGCAGCTGAATCCTCCTGAAGAACAGGTGAGCAGGCGAAATAGGCCGCGAAAACAGGGTTCGGAATTGAAATAAATCACTACTACCTCTGTAACAAGTGCTTTTTTGGAGAATATTAAAGTCACTTCAAAAATACGTGCCTACTCGAGGACTTGAACCCCGGACCTTTTGCTTACACGGCAACTACTTCACTGAGCTAGCTTAGCTTGCTCAGCTAAGTACTCTGCTCAGCTGAGTGGTAGAGCAGTTGATAAGCAAGAGGCCCGGGGTTCGAGTTCTCGAGTAGGCAGGTATATTTGAAGTGATTTTCATATATTCTCCAAGTTTATACTAGCTGTGTAAATGGCTCTAAATTTATAATCCTTGTCAATGCTTTTTTGAACCATCTTTTGATTTCGTTTATAAAATGGAGTTCGAGATTGAATTCGTTTCAATATTTTCAATAAAATCACTTCCGATTTAAATACAACTCTTTTCTTGGAATCATAATAATATTTTGACGCAGCACCACCATGAACCTAAATTAAAAGTGACAATATGATATTAGTCCTTACCTATTTTTCTATATACGTAATAATTTTTCAACAAACTAGGGAAATGCTGTATACTTGTGTGCCGCGTTAAATGAATGTTTGACAGATTGAATTTAAATAGATGTCATGCTACACTTGAGATCTCAGCAACATTGATTTCCTTAAATTCACTTGGCAACATAGAGGAGGCCTTGTTCTGTAGTAGCTAGGGTATTATTTTTTTTAAATTAAAACTTCCCTGTGCCCTAGGGATCCCTTAAGGGATTTTTTTCTATTTTCAAACCCTATTTTGAAAAAACTGCTGAACTGATTACTCTCAAAAACTGCTAGTATTCCCAAAAACTTCAGCTCGAATAGACATTCCCTCTGGCCTGTGGAGCACCAAAAAGAAAATTACGTGCCGTGAGAGTCGAACGGAAGAAAACTTGGTCCCTCGCTCTAATAAAACCAAATGTCCACTCCTAATGCATGTAATCTGATGTCTGCCAGGTTTACGATGTTCCGCAATCAACGCCCATACCAAGAGAGCTTCCGCTTGAGCTGCACTCGGCTCTCGACTGCCTCTCTAGGCTTCAATCAGAAGCAACGTCTGCCATATCACGACTCCTAGGCTATGTCGGGCCGCAGTGGAGGAAGAGAGATCGGCTGGAACCAAAGCTCATGGACATTAAGGTAATTTAAAAATCAGTGCAGTATTAGCACACCTAATGTGAAATGTGGATTGAATGGATGTTATCAACAGCCAGGTACACTAATTTATTTTAATTTATTTGTATAAATAACTCTTTAATGGGGTAGAACCAGTTAAAAACAAGTCCACGTGTTGCTAGACTATTTGGAAGAATCGAGTTTGATTTCTGTCTCATTTGCGATGGTGGATTTGGTTTCTGGTTTCTGCAGAAACTGAGTTCATGCTTTTAGCACCTAATGCTTCCAATTGGATGGTCGGTCCTCTAGGTAGTAGGTATTTCCAGACTTTCTATAACTCAAGCTCCTGACATGACCCAACTTTCAAAACAGGCCTGGAAAGCTTATTTTTTATAATGCTTAGAGTATTTGTAAATAGTGGTGGTGGCTTAAGGCCCATCAACACATTGGCTATCTTAGGAAGATTTAAAAACGAAATTTGTCGTCCTTTGTAAATAATCATAAACAAAGATCACAAACAAAATCGCCATAGTTTTGAAGAATATTAATGTTACTTCAAAAATATCTGCCTACTCGAGGACTCGAACCCCGAAACTCTGGCTTAAATGGTCATTGCTCTACCAACTGAGCTAAGCAGGGTACTCTTCTAATATTCTTGTATTATGGACCACCACAAATAAAATAATTAATATTATATTATGGGACACCCATGGAAGAATATTTAATTCTTATAGTCTTTGCGTTAATACTAGCCGTATACGTACTTGGCTTTAAATTTGTGATACTGGAGGTAACAGCATTCTTTGCCTTTCGTCCAGCTGGCCGTGGTGAGGCTACGGACGTCGCTCCACGACCTAGCCGAGTTCGGCGAGGGAACGCTGGGCAATGCTGCCAACTGCCCCGACAAGGGCATCGCCATCAAGTTGCAGCCCCTGGTCCGGGCCTTGAGAGAGGCTGACAAGTTGGTGCAGGAGTCTTCGAAGACGCTCGACAGTCAAGACTGGTCGCTCAAGGCGCTCATCAGAGGTGCAGACGAAAGCGGTAAGCAGCTAGCAATTGTCTCCAACGTAACCATAACTTTACGTTCGTATGGTTTCCTGTGACTAGATATTTTAAGATAACAAATTTCAGTCTATGAGGGTAAGTCCTAATATGAATAAGTGTATTTATCACTTAACATTCGTAAAAAAAGAAAGTATGAGCTAAAAATAAATCAATCAGCAAAAATAATGGGTTATTGCAAATTGAACTTGAGGTACCTAGTAGGCAAGTAGAATTGTGCAGGCCATCGTTTCACCAAATCTCAGAGATTGACGTCAGCTCTGTATAAGTACAAAAAGTGGGAACAAAACTTAGTTCCCTAGCAAATTTGGGAGCAAATAACAATGTTGAGAAAATTATCATCCAGCAAGAAAACGGCAATCACATTTTTCAAAACTGAATTTAGCTATACCGAAAGTTCATATATCAGTGATATAGGAATCATGCTATTTTGAATCCTTGAACTTTACATCATTAGCCAAACTTTTCTTCCCCAGCCGACAGCAAAAGGCCTCTGGACTCTCTCGACCAACTAGTGGCTTGCTCGCGGGCGCTCACAGAAGACATCCGACAAACGGCGTCGTTCATCCAAGGCAACTCTACGCTCCTGTTCAAACGCGGCGCCAACTCGCCCGAAGCCAGCACCGAGTGGCTGGAAGACTACGACTATGTCAACTTGGAGTCGCGGGAAGCGGTCGCCAAGCAGCACGACGAGATTTTGCACGCTTTGCCGACGGAACTACGCAAGTCTTACGACCAGCTGGTGAAAGAGGTGAGAAACGTAACGGTTATTTTAGAGCATCTATCTTTAAAGCATTTACCGCGCTGAGTTTAGTGATGCTGAACATAACTTTCAACTCAAAAGTGTCAGGCTGGCCTGTGACACGAGCCCCGGTTGCTTGGATTTAGTCTCCAATGCTCTACCATCAGAGCTAAGGTCAAGGGTTTGAATCCCTGACCCGCTAGACGTGTTTGAGATGAAATTGACACTGCCAAGAATTAAAAATGTTCAAAAACGTGGATGAACGTGTGCTTTTCAATAGCCTAGCAATGTTTTGATAGAATTTAAGCTCAGAGACAGATTCTCAAAAACCCTAAATTTACCAATGAATGATTAAAATAAACGCTAACAATTTTTTTTAATTGGTTAATGATTCTGGACTTGACATCACAGTTAAAAGGCTAAATTTTCATTCCAATTTTGACATTCAACTATGACCTGTGATGAAATAGACCCAAAGACTGCAGACAAGACACAATTGACTAAGCCACCATTTGTCATGCGAAATTTTCTCCATTTTCTTCAGGCCGAGCTGGCAGCGATCAACAACGAGTCAAAGAAGGAGAAGTCCGTCGAAGAAAACGAGCAAGATCTCAAAGACCGCAAGCTCCTGGCGTTCTACGCGTCACAGATCGTCACGCACACAACAAATCTGACGCACGCCATCGACGCTTTCCTACAAACGGTAGAGCACAACCAACCACCCAAGGTAACTGCAGCTCCTTCCAAAATTATTACCGGAAACCCAAAAGACCGAAAGATCAATGCCGTGAAAGGTTGAAGTATTGAACTTTCTCCAAATATCGTTTAAAAACAGTGAACTGGAATCTGTTGGAACATAGTTTGATGTTGAGGCCGATCCAACGTGATTGTTGTCCCCATCCCATTGAAGCAGCTGTTTTGTTGCTGTGAAATGCTTTTTCAACAGCCATTCCAAGCTGTCTGAAATTAGTAAGATTTTGGGAAAAATGATCAAAATGTGAGCATTTAATTGGGAATTACAGCCTAGAATATCATTTCTTGCTAGTCTTGACTAGAACTAGCTGCCAACTTTTCTGTCATTCAAAATTAATTGATGTATTTGTGTATCTAAAACTGGAGGTTTAAGTACCTGTACAATCAGGGAATTGTAAATTGGCCAAAAGGATATCAGGGTGCCATAGAATGGAAAGATTCTCGCTGAAGGGAATTCTCGTTTCCCAATTGAGTAAAGTGGGTAACAAGAATTCCGGCCGACAAAAATCTTACGAGACTAGGCATCCAGATTTGGTTATTTCTGCCGTAACTTGCAGGCGTGAAAAAAGTTAGCAGTAGTGATTAATCTCTCTCTGAGCAGCCAATTTCGATTTCCTTAATTCCCCAATGGCAGATGTATCTAAATCCCAAACCTTGAATCTTAAACACACCATTGTATCTTTGCCAAAAAAATTATTACTATGGACAAACACTTGCGTATCAATAATCGGTTCCTCTTCTAGTATAATGTATGAATCTACGGCAAATTAAAATGGAAAATACAAATACAAATCCTAACCGAATTTTCGAATTGCAGGTGTTCCTAGCGCACAGCAAGTTCGTCGTTCTCAGCGCCCACCGCCTGGTCCACATCGGCGACACTGTCCACCGCAATGTCACATGCAACGAGGTCCGCTCCAAGGTGCTCGGCTGCGCCAACGCTCTGTCGGAGTCGCTGGCGGCGACCGTGGCTCGGACCAAGAATGCCGCGGTCCACTTCCCGAGCGTTGCCGCCGTACAAGAGATGGTGGACTCGGTCGTGGACGTGTCGCATCTCGCGCGCGACCTCAAACTTAGCATGGTGCATGCGGCTCAGGGACCGCCGACATCATGGAAGACGGACTAGAGCGCGGATTTGCGGTTACGTGCGGTTTTACCAAATTTTAGCAAGCTGACTTTTTTGAGTGAGACTTGGACGACTAGTAGACTACAGTTCCGGAGACGATTGAACTGTGGGATGTAATGCATTTCTTATGGAATAAATTATTTATTTATTTCATAGTTATAATCAACTCTGAAAGGGATAGTGGTCCATTTTTTGGATTTTATTGAGATCCATTACATTTCGAAATGGCTGCCGCCATGGTGATAATTTAACTCTTGTGTTTGCTTTGACAAGTGCAATTGCAGTAAAACCAGGACGTTACTGTGAGGCGATAAAAATTTTCATTCGCGACAAAAATGGAACGCGCTTTGCGCCGTAGCTTTTTGAATGAAGACAATCATTGAGTGACGATTGTTACACTGCATCGTGATGAAAAGAATTCATGAATTGTCATTTCGTCTCGCAGCAGTGAATGCCAATCACAATTTACGTGCTTCCTCGCTTGAGCGGACTCTCTTGTCCGTGTGGACTGGGGAACGCTGAGCTGAGATTGATGACGACATAGGGTAGTCGGCGGCTAAGTGCAGTGTTTTTGGTGTACAGCAACTACAAGCTGCGAGTTATTTCAATTTTAAAACACTACCTTTAAAGTTTACAACTGTCACAATACACAATTCTGGGGAAACCGAAGCAGCTTTTTGGGATTTTTTACGGAGGCTGGTTTTTTTTGGCAGTTATATGACTGCGTTGCTCCCAGTAGGAGTAGGTAAGGAACCGAATAGATGAAAGCATTTGAATTGGATGTCAAATGTCTGGATCCTAGACACCCGGTGTGGCAAAAATGCGGCTGTTATTTAATTTTAATCAGTCTTGCTACTAAAGCAATGATCTCAAATTATTTGTCATCGATTCATTAGCAATTGATGAGGAAACTTATGCTGGATAGGCAAATTTAAGCTGATACCTACATGCTGTTGAAAATTGCACCATATTCGCAAATTCAATCAAATCAGAAAATATTGATTCTGGAGATATAAATCAATATTTCTGGTTTTCTTCCTAAAAATGCTAACGAGTCCACCACAGTACCTACCTAACTAATGGGAATAGTTTCAAACTAGGTAGAATGGATTTAGGACATTGCAGAAGTAACTGAAATGCGTGTAATTTATCGTAGACTCAATCTGTACCTAGAACTTATCATACCTAATCATTTAGCTGTCTATAGCTATATTGACTGTTCTTATAAATTATCTTGATGGTGCATAGATTAATCTAACCTACCTCTAAAAGTTGCATTATGTTAACAAATTCCCAATAGAAGTACAGTAGGTAAACTGTGTAGCAGAAAGCTGAGTTGTGAAACATGCAAAAAATACCTAGTAGTGATCGATACCTCCCCTAAAGTAAAATAATCAATTTGATAACAAACTATATACATGGAATAATACTACATAATTACTACTTGGATGTCTTTTAAAAAGTTGACAAGGTATTTGCACAAATTTGAGTTCCTGGAACAATTAGGGATTTTAGCTGGATATCTACACCCTTCACCTGGCTTACCAAATAAAGATACTAATGTTATTTGAAATTTGCACAGAATTTAATAAAAATTGGATGGTTCCTTAGCAAATCAGTGGGATAGTAGAATGCGCTTAAACTACCTGCCCCCAATTAATAAAAGCATATTTATTTGGAAGAAACAACAGTAAATTATACGCTACTTATCGGCAATGAATGTAAATTATTAATACAGTTTTTGTGTCCAACCGGACATGTTGTTAATTTTGTATTAAATATTCGATACTGATCCTCGTGATCTACGTAGCTATTAGACGTTAACCGCCATCTAGTATATATATATATATATCAAGCTAAGTGAAAGTTTAGGTGCCTAAGTCGTATCTTGTAGATTGGTCCCATAACTAGACTTAATTTATCATTTTTTGTCTTAATATGTATATGATAAATATTTATAGTTGTTGTGTATGTGTTAACAGCATTTTGTTCTCTACCTAAGTGACTAAGCTGTATGTATTTTACAAAGGATTTCATTATCTGGTCAAAAATAAATGAGTTTATGATATATATGCCTCCAAATTTATCTTCCCGTCATATCTATTGTCATACGCCGTTCACACTAGAGAACTCAAGATTAAGTTTTTAAGTAAGAATGGAGTATTAAGGTAAGTTCGGACTCACGAATTTTTCACAACGGAATGTTGTATGACTTTGGCTTGGCCAATCAAAGTCGAGGATTCAACCAAAATTTAATCGGCAGCGGTTGTGCGATGAAAGAAGTCCAGCATCGCCCTACAACGGGCGATGAAGCAGATGCCATGGTCAGAAATAAAACTCCCATTTAAAGTGTACATGCAAAATGCATAGTATTGTAATGAAGCTTCCAATGGTTACTTGCCATTACTTAATAATTGATATTTCTTTAATACCTACTAATGGACGACTGGTGATCAAGGAATTCCAGAGTCAATCAACGTTGGGGGACAATGCTTTTCTTATTGCGTTAAAAATCCCCCAATGTTG
>QKMV01004088.1:0-10580 GCA_003287335.1 Lednia tumana
TTTGAGACTCATATCTCCTGACTAATTTCAGCACTATAGTTTTTAAAAAAACTGTTAATAACTGGGTTAAAATGCCAATTAAAATGCCCATTAGACTAAACAAAGTTTAGTTTCAGTTAAGTTTTCAGCATTTTTACCCAGTTATTAACAGTTTTTTTAAAAACCTCATTACTTTTTTGAGACTCATATCTCCTGACTAATTTCAGCACTATAGTTTTTTTTAAAAACAAATACCTTTCTTGCATCCGTCATCGCCGTAGCTTTTGCGACACTCTTGGAAATTGTGTCAAAAGTAAACTGTATAAATTATATCATAATTTATTTGCTACATGGCAAATGTAGCCTCTGAGTAGAACGACAGGGACAGAGCTGCATGGAAAAATTCATGACATCATCTTGATCAAGCACATGATTAATTATCAATGCGCCTGATCGATACAAACACAAGGTGAATGTCAGAGTTCACTCATATACCACCTTTCTGGCCACTTACTGTGAGAATCGATTTTACAAATCGGTCGCGGCGTCGTTACTTTGCTTGAATTTGACGTGACAGACAGGACAGAACACGAATCGTTTATATACATGAACTATTCATGATGACACTCTCTCATACTTTCAAAAAGTGCTAAATATAAAACCCAAATTTTGTAATTACATGCATTCAGCGTTGAAGTTATTTTTATCTCCAAAGGATAAGCTAGCATGTCTATTGTCTCATTGCATGTTGAAGATGTAAGGCCCTGATTTCTTCGCCTTCTAATTGACAGAAGTTTGATTCAATGGATGAACTATGCTCTCGGCTTGACTAGCTGTATTTGAATAGGCAATTCGAGACATGCCATATCGCACTCGCGGCTCATTATAAAAAGAAAACACCAGGTGGCTCTAAGCATTGTTATAGTAAGCACAATGTGAAACAATCCTCTTTCTGATTAAATGTGGGAATGATACACTTTTGTGTAGAGGGGTGTTTGATTGAATTTGGAATAATTCCGTAAAATACGAAAACATGAGAGTGTTCGTTTAATAATGTATAGGTATTTGTGCAGGTGGGTTGTATTTTGATGAAACACATTTGACGTGGCGGTCAATATTATCGAGTCAATTTTGAATGGGATATTTATTATTTACGTATGAATAGCATTTTTGACATTTATCAATAAAATCGAAATCAGAAATTAAAGGAACACACCGCGAACCTCATTCATTGGCGGATAGAAACATAAATAGAAGACATCGAAATGTCGTGACGCTTGTATGGGTTTGTAAATATAGACGAGTCTCAAAATGATCATCGTTGGTCTTCACAATAAAATATATTTTTAGTGGTATTTTTTTCGAAGAAAACGTCTTATTAATTTCCAATCTTACCAATTTTTAGACACATGTCTACTTCCTAACCTGAGCACTAGTTTTCAAAAAAACTGTTTACTAAACTGGGTAAAACTGCTAATTATGTCATGATTATAATAAGATCCAATCTTATTCGACATTTTTCAGGCACCGGCGAATCAGTGAAACAAACAATCGGATCGTTCACCCACCAAACGGAAGAAACATTCGGTAATTTCGCAAACCAGGCCGAAGAAAAGTTCGGTTCTCTGACTCGAAACGCCGACGAGAAGATTGGTACCATAGTGAGCGACGCCGAAAGCAAGGTCTCGGATACAGTCCATTCTGTTGGCGAGAAGATCGAAGGATTCCTACCGAGCAAAACGCCTACCGGCTCTCCCGTCGAAGAGGAGCCAATGATCCAGGAAATCATCGAAAGGACGGTGGACGAGATGCCATCGGAGGTGGAAGCAGAGGCCCCCGTCGAGGACACTGACAACGTGAACCAGGAGAACGGGGAAGTCGACGAGATGTTGATGGTAGAAACAGAAGCAGAAGCAGAAGAAGCCAAGGATGCATGAGTATTGCATGTGAACGATGTTGATGAGTGTCAAAGTACCTATACCTTACGTCTATTGGAGAAATCGAACGGTTTGACTGATGTGACATGACGCTAGCTTTTGGTCAGTTTTGGAGTTATCAACTGTAGGTCTGAGTTCAAATGTACGAAGTGATACGTGATGAAGTAACATTTTTATTGTTTTTTCAATTCGAACTATCTAAGGTCAAATAATTGAGCCTTTGGCTTGAAACTTTTAAGTGATTATGCAACTACAATGCAACGGTGGAATAACTTTGAAGAAAAACCGACAACGCTTTATGTTTTAATCGTAATATAAACGTAGGGAAGAAAGGATATTATTAGATAGTTGTAGGCACATTACTGAGTACTGAGTACTGAGTACGTGCCTACTGTGTACTAACTATATCCGATCCCTGGCATTGACGAAAATACATTTTGTTATTGGTATTATATATGTTTAAGCTGTCGGGAAAGCCCAATCAAGCTATGGTACGAATCATTTGGCTGTCCAAATATTAATGTTTACGTTCATTAGTTTGAGTGAACTAACCTTCGAAGGTTCACAGTGTCTAACTGATCAATATTTATTAGCAAACAAGCTTTGGAAGGAGGAAGACTTCTCGGAATGGTTCAAATTAACATAGGATTTCAAGAAATTACATCACAAACGTAATTCTTAAAACAAGAAATATGGAAAGTGAGGAAGTTGATTGACTTTGTAAGCAATTTAAGTGATATTGATAATATACTAAAATATGTGTTTTCTGTGTCTAAAGGCGTAGGTATATTTATTCATTTTTATATGCTGTGCAGTTGCGTCGTAGAAAGCTAGCAGTCCATTCAAGCTGCATTCAAGCACATACTCCCAAAGTGCTGTTGATGTTTTCGAATCATTTTATTATTAGATATAACCTACATGAACTTTAATCGCTTCACCCTAAAGAATAGACAAGAATAATTATCATTATGATTGGCATTGGGCAGAGCACTGACTGGTTTCAACTGTTTCAATTACACCAACCACAGCAATGACTTCGATCTCCACTTTGGCACCCTGAAAAAAACAAACAAAATTGAAGGAGTTTATGGTACAGTTCAAAAATTTTAATGTGAATCTTGATGTAGCCAGAAAAACCCACACCGTTTTTATTTTATTTGAATTACTACTGTAATAGCGTAAGCTGTGTGTCATTTGGCAGGTACACCAAACTTATTTAATTCCATAGAGCTTTCTGATAACATTTATAGAATTTTTTATTCTCGTTAATTGTCGTTAAACTCAGATTTCATTTTAAAAGAAGTTTAACACGAGAATAAAACTGCCAAATAAATTTTGTCAGAAAGGCAGCTTGGTACTCCTTATGGAATGAACCAATTTTGGTGTATACAGTTTGTCTGCACTAATAAAAATAAACTAAGTATCGGGTGAGTTATTCCAGCTGCCACTTTAATACCCAGATGAATTTTGTTTCTGTGACGTGAGTATGCAATACTCCAATTGATTTATAAAAAAGTGAGTAGCAATAAATATGTACATAGGAATGTGTGTTTTAGCTGTTATTATGATATATCATGGTATTGTGAAAGTTAAATAAAATGTACTAATGGTTGGAATAGGTAAAACAAGTTTTTTTTAAGACTGTTTAAAAAACGCTGTTTTATTATTTGTAGTACCCAAAAGCAGTGGTTAGTTTGTAACGGAAAGGTGGGTAAACCCTCGATTTTAGTAAAAAATCTACAGTATCCAAATGGGGTGATTCTGATCACGACGACCAAGACAAAATGGGGGGGGGGCTATGCCAGTGGCTATACCAGTGGCTATACCAGTGGCTATGCCATCAAGGAAAAATTGAAGAGATAATTTTTGGAGAGAATCTACGCGTTTGAAGTAAAAATCTGAAGCTGGGTATAGCCAGTTCAGAAAAGATTTTTTAAAATCATTTTGGATAACCAATTCTGGTTCATATCGATCTCTCTCAGGGCAGTAAACGGGGTTTACGCATGCAAATAGTTGGATACACAAACGGGGTTTTACGTGAGCTTACGCCCAAATTAACCACTGCACACAGGAATGAGATCGAGAACAACTTACCAAAGGCAGTTTACCAACTTGGAACGCAGACCTGGCTGGATAAGGTTCTTTAAAATCTGAAAACAATCCCAGGTATTGTAAATTTCAACGATGTTAAAACCAAGTTAAAATTATTTTGTACTGCAGTTGCATCACAAGAATGAATATTGAACTTACATTCTTGGTAAACCTCATTTACTCCTTTAAAATCATTGATGTCATCCAAGTAGATTGTTGTTTTCACCACTAGAAAGAAAAGAATGATGATCAATGAGACAATCGACACCAACACCATTCTCACATGATCTAAAACTGATTGTTTTTGTTGGCTATCTGGCGGAAATGATCCACTCCTAGAGAGGCTTTTTTAATTGTACCATTCCCGAAGGATGTTTCGGCTGCTGAAAGAATGTAGCCAAGACTTTTGAGAGCTTGTCTTGCTTCTGCAACGGCTCCTCCTTCAACTAGCCTGTTAGTATCCTTGTCTAAGCCCAAAACACCTGAGCAATACACGGTATTATCCACACGAACTGCTTGGCTGGAAACAATTGAAAACGGAAATCAATCATTCCCATTAAAATTAAAGTGACTGAAAATAAACAAAACCAGTTACTTGTGACTGTAGCAACATGAATATTACTTGTATGGTGCAACCGGTCGCGGAGCTAGAGGTGTGCTGATGATTTTTCTTATAATCTTCGACATGCTGACAAAATTAGGAGGGAGTGTTGGAATAAAATGTTATCTTGGAGATCCTTCCAAGTCAAGCTGTAGAAGAATACTACTCCAAAGATTCTCGTCTGTAGTTACAAAGGTCGTCTAAGGACAGGAGGCGCTCAGCTGATAACTTGTTAAACTGGATTAATAAAACTGTTGTTGTTTGCTTAACATACATGCCGCGCATGAACTTGACGTTGACTTTTGAATGAGGGGAAGGGGGTGTGACCGCTGATCTGCTACTCGCTGCGGTGCGCTACGCTGCTGGTTGCATACTCGCTCCCTACATTCTCGTTGCCGGCTGCAACACGTGTATCAATAAACAAACTCGCTTAGCTAGGGGTATATTTTGATACAGATAGGCATTGTAAACTTATTCGCGATATGTTTTTATTAGATATAAATTTATTATTGTGACGTGGGTGCTTTCATTTCAGATGTGTGCGTATCTTTGAAAAAAATTGTAGGCATCATAACCTCATTCCATCATGTCTGAGCGTAAGGAACAGTTCGATGTTTTTATCGGAGGTTCTCTGCATCTACCACATGCCCTCGATGTAAGAGGCTATGCTAATGCTAGGCTTCAAGAAATTCAGGCTCTTTCGGAAGCCATTGGTAATTATCAGTGCCCATTTATATCTTCATTCATACATTGGTCAACTTTGCGTTGATTAGCCTTGTAACATTTTCTGAACTTGCCATTATATATTATGTTGTTTCAGATAATCCTCAACGCACAGGCTTGGCGTTCCAACAACTACCTAAGCATATGCGTCGTCGAATGATGGCTCACGAATCAAAACGGCTTCCAAGAGCAGTACGAGAGGCACACAGGCGGCAGTTTGAGAAGAGTGGGTTGCCACCCCCTTCGAAAAAGCCTAGCCGCAAGCACAGACGTCGCCCCAAAAATCTTCTCACTGAGTATAATCGACGGCAGAAAGAATTTGCTTGGCTGGAAACACACATATGGCATGCGAAGCGATTCTACATGGTAAAAAAATGGGGCTACAATTTGGCCAATGCTCCAAACAACAAAGGCTTTAGAGCATCATACAGAGCAAGTTCGAAGCACTGTTTACTTCAAGACGTTTCATATTTGTCTTGCATTGAACTACGAGGCCCATTTAATCAGCTTATAGAGGGTTTTCGATTCCATACAAGTGAAGAATGTGGGCTTACGTTCGGAGCTAATTGCTTCAAGGATGGTGCTAGCGAAGGAAGCGTTGCACTGTACCGTCATGGAATGTATCCTAATGGTGCTATAGGTAACGTTAGCTTTCTCTGGAAACCAGACGACAAAATAAACCGTGGTAGTTCACGAACAATTTGGATTTGGATTCACCCTGCATTTTATCAAGAAGTTCTTGATGAGTTCATAGGTACATTCAGTCTCAAATTGGTTAGAAGTATGGAAGTGATTGTATCCGAAACATATTTCACTACTAGTACTAGTGAAATGGATGTAGACAATGATTCAGTACCACCCAGAAAGAAGAAACCTCGTCTTGATAAGAAAGTGGAAGAGAAGAAGATCGAAACAAGAAATATTCCATTTTCGAGGACACCCAAGTATCAAAACGATTCAGGATTAGAAATGGTTTTGCTCAAAGATACCTTGAACAGATTCAGGCTGACTGGTCCATTATCACAAGCAGTTTTATTTGAAGGCTTACAGATTGCAAACATGGCTGAAAAAACTGTTGCTAAAGATCAAAGGAAAGTTACAAAAACAAAACCCATAAAGAAAGCTACTGGAAATATCGATGAGATATTTGCACAAATTTTGGAAGCAGCCAAAGAAGAAAGCAGCAGTGAAGATGAAGTCATGTTCTTCAATAAGGACACTGCACAGGGAGCTGAGGAGGTGAAAATGAGCGATTGGTGGACAGAGTTCTACAATAAGAACTTTGTCTTTCGTGCTTGGCTTAAAGATCAGAACGAGTACTGGCAGTCGTTGGGCGGAGTGAAAACTCCCGCCCAGCTACCTCCTAACATTGTCATTGGTCTAACGATCAGAGATCCTCGGCTATGTATGCCTTCGAGAAGAAAGAAAGCTGTACCAGATGAAAAGGGTAACTCATAAGCTATGAATATAGTGTTGTGCTATTTCAAGAATTTGCTCTTTATCAAATTGATTGACCTATAAATCTAGATTAATCTCGATTCTAATTGAGAGATACGAGTAAGGTGTGGCATCTGCTCTAATATCACACTAACGGGCGTACGATTCGCAAGCTCCTCCCAGCTGATCCCTGACACGTTCGTTATCTCCTCCCTCACCCCGCGCGCATCGCTCCTGCCGCACATCAATTGGCCAGCAAGCAGGCTGGCGGTGGCGCTCGCCCTTAGTTTGAGACTGCCTGCCGGGGTGTAAGCATCGTAATAGCCAAACTTCCAAATGCCTCAGAAAGGAATTTGGGACGAAGACAAAAGATTAGCCATCAGGGAAAGATGCAGAATTCGAAGAGTTGAGCCTTAATGAATTCAAAGAGCATAGATGACGAAAAGGAAGATAGATTAGCTTACACCAGGGTATCGAACCGAAATGAATACCTGGTCAGTTTCAAGTTCGGTATTGAGAAATGCAGCTTCGGGTTAGAGTTTTTGTAAAACCCTAATAGAGGTTCAGGCTTTTAAAGTTTTTGATTTGGGTTTGGCAAAAATTTCGGTTTTTACGGGTTCAGTTGAATGTCCTGAGAAAAATACTCCCTTGTACATTCTTTCTTGCAACCCATGATGATAAATATGATTAAGTTAACACTCTACCGTTTCACTCTATTGGGAGACCATACTTTTCTCCCAGGGGCAATGGTGACAACTAACATAGAAAGGTATGGCTCGAGAGCCTATTTTGTAGGTGTAATGCAGTATGATCTCTCACTCACATTATAATAGTGTGCATTATGGTTTATTTATCTTAAAAGTTACATAAATAATGCAGAACAACAATCATTGCAGTATAGCATCACTTGTCCCAGAGCAACCTTTGAAATTTGTCAAAGCCACATGGTTCAATTGTCTTTGTGGGAGCTATCACTTGTAAAGATTAAGTTCACTTCAGAAATATCTTGGTCTGTTAGCTCAGATGGTAAGAGCAACATTCATGAAAACTGGAGGTGTGGGGTTTGTTTCCTTGAGCTGTCAGGCATTTTTGAAGCGATGTTAATATTTTTCACTCCGGCGCTTCTCGGTGAAAATCCTTTCTCCTTGCTCACTGATGCCATCTCTTCAGTGATGTCCTCATCCTCCTCTCCGCCATCCCAGTGTCCGTCCTCGGCTTCTTCGTTAAGTAGGCCTTCAGTGATGTCCCGACTACCTAGTATGGATAGTGCCTTTTTCTCCAAGCTGCTGCCGCCACAGGAAATCAAACATTTCTTTATCCCTTCAGACTCTGACATTAGATTTTGATCAAACGTATAAAATACCTGTAACCATCATGAAAAACACATTCTTTTAAAGTTTCATTGAAAACTATTGATAGATCCAGAGTTATAGAGAAGAAAATTTCGATTTACGGTTAATGTCATCGCGAAATAGACATTTTATTTTAGTAACTAATGTTTGAAGCAAGTCAGGCAAAATGCTAACATGTTTTACTCGACCCCGAAATCAGTGTCATTGAAAACAAAAATGATACAAAAAATAAGGACACAAAATAAAATTTTTGAGACTCATATCTCCTGACTAATTTCAGCACTATAGTTTAAAAAAAACTGTTAATAACTGGGTTAAAATGCTGAAAACTTCACTGAAACTAAACTGCCAAACTTCTAACTGTGGCAGTTTAGTTTCAGTGAAGTTTTTCAGCATTTTAACCCAGTTATTAACAGTTTTTTTAAAAAGAATTAAATTATTCACTTATCGGATAAGCGTAGCGCATACGCTACTCACAATAAATCATTCGCTTTATAATAGAGATCTGGGTTCGAGATAAGGATTCTGAATCATATCATTATTTTATTAACAACGGTTGAGACTTGTCAACTTCGCGTCATGTTTTGTTTTTGCAGTTTTCACTTGCGCACATTATTTCGCGCACGTCACGTACGATGCTTCTTTCGTGATTGACGGCAACGCGTGGGCGTGTCCGTGCGAATTTGGGAAAAGCCGAGAAATTTTTGGATCCACCTGGTGAGCAACTAATAAACTAATAAAAGATCACTTCTGGGGTTGGAGGTAAATTTGACGAAATGAAATGAACACCATAGTTTTCCTCACAAATTTAACTTAGTTCGTTGCTATTGGCTAAATGATTGATGATTGATATGTGGTGTTCAGCGACGCATTGTATTGACAACTGACCCTGTGGCACTGGTCAATTGGCGTCAGTGAATGATAGGGTGAATATGAGGGTGATGATAATCCTAAAAAGGAAGAGGGAACACCCGGTGCCGGCACGTAGTCCACTCCTGTCGAAAAGCACCAAGGCGACCACCGCTTAACGTCCCTTCCGAAGGACGGTACAACTCGAACAGCAAGGGATTCCTCCACTAATCCGTCCTTTCGAGAGGTTTATGGCAAGAGGAGTGAAGCTGTCACACTTGCTTCAAACCCTCTAGCCTCTCTTCCAAACTGAAATGGACCTAGGTATGAATGGTCACCCATCCAACCTTTGGTCCATAGAAATGTTGCTAAGCTTCGGTAATCTCACGACCACCAGTGCATCTAACATGCCAAAGCGTTAGGTCACCCATGACCCAGTGCAATGTTGTTTAACTTCGGTGATCTCACGAGCACCGGTGTATCCAGCACGCCTAACAGTACCGTGCAAAGTTTACGAGGGATCTGCTCCAAGATAATAAGGCTTTTAATTTTTTCCATGTAGCTTCCTCAAGGAAATTTTCGAGCTCTCTCGGTACCGTGAACAGCAAATCGGCAGCGGCAAGTGCGTGCCGTTCGGGTACAACGTGGTGGACTTCCCAGCAAGGGGGAACTTTCACATTGACACCACCAACAAGTACCCGTTCCTCGGTAAGGCACCAGATAGTCAGCCTACGAAAAACTACTTTTCTCCGCTTTGGGTACTGGGAGCTACACGGGAACAAATGGATTTACCGAAAGAATGTCAAAATACTAGTAGAGCAATAAAAAAAACCCCGTTGATAGATTACTATAGTGCGACTTACAACAAAATCAGGTTCAACCCTCCACCTTTTCACCTTAAATACAGTAGCGTTTGAAAGTTAAACGTAATTTGGCGTGATTTTTAGATAGCAAAAAAAGTACCCTGTTTTATCCTACAACGTAATTAGCAATGGCTGATGAATCCTGTACCTACTCCGTGGCAACTAAATCCAGGAAATAAGAAGATACCGTGAAATACAATCAGTTCACGTAGTTCTTCTTTTCAGGTTACGACCCAGTTCCTACAGGGTCCATTGTTTTGATTTAAAATATTATAAGAAACAACTTCATTAAGTTGGTCTGTCTGACTGCCTGTTTGTCATGGTACACACATCAGAATGGATCGTATTGAAAAAAAACCTAAACGAAAGCAAAACAGCATACAATTTGCAGTTGATGAATAGTGTTGCTTGGACATTGACTGAGATGCTAACGGCTATCCCACTCTGTTTTCAGAGCCCAAGCCTGAGCCCGTCAACACTGCCGTTTCGGTTGGTCAGCTATTGGGGTCGACCGAAGTTGCAACCTCACTGCCACAGTACCGTCGACCGTCGTACCGACAGTAGCGTCGAGTACCGTTGACGTTGGCTTAGTGCAAGGCAATGAGTTATGTAAAGAGAAATCAATAAAGCAGTTGAAATATTGCACTTCTCTTTTTCTAGTGGTGTTTAAAGACGCACTGTATTGACAACTGGCCCTGTGGCACTGGTCTATTGGCGTCGGTGAATGATAGGGTGATAATGAGGGTGA